>NW_019104592.1:252015-269212 GCF_001995035.1 Momordica charantia
CATTAGGGAAAAAATTAGCAAAAGCGTTAAAAGCAAATGTAGATGAACACAAACCATCAAGTCCCAAATTATTGAGCTTAACCAAATTCGAGGACTACGAAACGAGAATAAAGAGAAGCAATTGGAATAAGTAAATTTTCTTTTTATGGGAAACAATATTTCATTGTAATTGGAATGAGTAATAAAATAATATACCAATGGTGGCTTTGGAAAGAGGCAGAGTGCACTGTTCTTTTATGTAGACAAATAATCTATCCTTGTTGTGGTCGTGTTCACACGACGACTTTTGAACGGACAATTTAAGATAACCTTGAATCTCTTGAAGCTTACTACCTGCCTCCACGACACACCACTTCTGTGCTTTCAATGAGCGGCAATGAAGCAAATCACAAAGGAATTTCATCAGCACTTCTAGTTCAGAAAAGATAACAAACTCAAAATTACTTGGTATGCATTATAATACATGATTCCACAGAGATGTGATAAATGAATCTGCCCAGTCCGCTAATTCCATAAAGTGGTATCGCCGCAATGCTAGAAGATGCCCTCGCAAATCGAATCCTTCATCTAGTAATTTTATGGTTAACTTGCTGACATAAGTATATCTGGTAGAGGTATAGGAAAAACAGTTACCCACTATGATAGAAACACACTCGGATGGATCCTTTCAGAAATACAACTCAATGGTGAAAGCATGCGGTGAAAACACTCACAATCAGGACAAGTAAACAGAAGCCTGCACTAATTGTCCTTAAACATTGAAGGTCTTGGACACTCATGCGTTTATCCTAAATAGTTGCTCGAGATGGAAATCTACCTTCAAGTGGGAGAAAAATCTGACCTTAAGTTGTACTAAGAGCCAGCTAACAAGATTGCACGAGAAACGAGAAAAAAATTAAAGAGATACTACGGCTCATGATAAAGGACATACAAAGAACTATAAGCCCATTAAAAGCCAAAATTACAAAATACAAGATGACGTCCAATCTTGCAAAATCAAATATAAAATAAAACTTTGAGTCTTTCGATAAGTAGACCCCATAAAGAAGCAGGAAAGTGAACTTGAACTGCGGTAGGATTTATTCATGAATTGTGCTAAAAAAAGAACGTTGCTCTTGTTAAAATGTGCAGGGGAGTAAGGCATTTCCTTTTAAGCAGTTAGATAGTTTGGCATACCGAAAACTAACCTGCCCTGCCTTTGAACTGTTAAAACAGCTAAGTGAGTTAGCTTAATCATAGTACAAGAATAAAAGTAAGCTAAACTATATTTCTGTCACATTGCCATCTCTCAAACCCATACAAAAAGTAAAAACAAAACTAAGAAGAGCACATAAAGAGCTCAAGAGAAAGGTTCTTCGCAAGAAGAATTGGACTGTAATCTTTTGATCTTTCAAATAAGCATATAGCACAACAGCAACAAATTTAAGGAGATGCCAAGCACAGAAGCAATCAAAGATCGTCTTAGAGAAACTTCGCTACTCACATAAACCTTAAGAAATAATTAACAGCGTGCAAATGCAAAAGAAAACTTTTCTAGAAGCAAACGGCAGAATAATCAGTATCGTTCACTAACTACATACACAAAATATTTCGGGTTAGGCTACAAGTCAAAGCGTAATGAAACTACAGCCATATTAATGTCTGATTCTCCAGCTTATAAGGAAAAAAAAAACCCCGGCAAAATAGTAGGAGAAACTGAAAATGCATTCTAAACAAAAATAAAATACAAATTACAGAGATAAGGTGTAAAAAGATACAATAAACTACTAGAGATAAACATCCTATATATCTTGCATAAGGATACTGAAGGATTATTTCTTGTATTAAGCATTTGTGAATAACGAAATCAAGGGGCAACTCAAACAATCCTGAATAAGATAGCCTCTGCTCTTCAGCACCATTATCAACAGTTCTCTTACTTGCGGTACAAAGTATAGTTTCCCAGCTCCTCCCACCAGAAACATTAGTTGAAATATCTTCTTTGCCATTGTAAGAAATAGTATTGTCCAGAGAAGTATCCCCTCCACATGCTCGTTCACTAGAGTCACTACTTTTACCATTGGTAGCAGGACCTTGAGAGTTCCCACCGCATAATGATTCAGCTACAGAACTAGGTAGTATCTCTTCTGTGCATACCCTACATGGATCCTCTACAACAGAAAAATCAAAGAAAGGGAAAGATTGACCAAAGCCACTAGCATGTCTCTGATCAGGCTTACTCCTCATGGGAAGGAAAGCATGTCTGGTTACCATTGGATTCATACTGAAAATAGAAGCACGTGGAATCTTATCAAGTTGATTGTTAAATGAGGCATCCTGCCCAACACTGGTAACGTCAATCCTCTTCCTAGAAAGAGATATTTCTCCAATATTGACTCCATAACTTCTGCTTTTCTTTACATCAAAATCCAAGGAATGCATATCAGAATAATCGGCACAGGTGACATCAAAATTCCATGACCAATCAGCCAAGTCAAAATGCAAAGATGTATTACTTGAATTCAAGGCATTATTTTGTGAATGCACGACACAGTTTACATCATCTATCTTTGTAAGAGTACCATCCAAAACACTTCCCACATGGTATGCTCCTTCAAATTGAGGATCCTTTCCCAAATAATTTATATTCAAAGGACTCTTGGAGAAGGTTAAAGAAGAAAAATGATTTTCCTTTAGCACACTCGTATTATCATGAGGCTCAATCCTTTGGTTAAACTCAATTTGATCTTCACAACTAACTGAGGATGTACATCCAGAGGAATCATACGTGTCCTCCACTGCAACATCAGACGTATCCAAAGAACTACTAGAGTCATCATGATTTGTGCTCTCTTTTAACCTGAATCAGATACATAAGAAAAAGTCAATAAATTAAAAACCATTAAGAAAAAATAAGCCAAAAAAGCTTGAATAAAATTTATAGGATGAGAGAGAAGCATTGAATAATAATCATTAGGCAAAGGCCTCTGCAAAGCCCTACAACTTAAGAGCCAAAATATTCTGCAGGTATGCATGTCAGAGCAAAAGCATTAGTGGTGTTAAAAACCCCCTGACCCGAACAATCCAAACAAACCCATGTTCGGTTGGGTTAGAAATTTGTCCGATTTGGGTTGGTTTGAATTTTTGTAGAACCGAAAATTCGGTTCAGTTCGCAGGTTGGAGAGAGTTTTCATCAGTTCAACCCGAATCAAGACAACCATAAATTTGAAAAAAAAAATATATATATATATATTACTAAATATTAGGGTTTTCTTTTTCTTTTATTGCTGCCTCCTTCCCCCTTGGTAGCTCTTTGTCTCTCTCCCCCTCACCTCCCTCTCCCTCTGTCCCACCTCCCTCTCCCTTCGTCTCAGTCATCTCTCACCTTCCCTCCCACTTCGTCTCTGCGTCTCCTTCCCCCTCTATCCCTAATTCATTCTTTTTGTTGTTTTTTTATTTCTAGTCACTGATTTTCAGGGCATGGAAGCGTGAAGGGGATTTTTAGCCATTGCGGGTGGAACTCGGTGGTGGAGAGTCTGAGCTGCGAATGCCGATTCTAGCACGGCCAATAATGGCAGAGCAGGGATGAATACGAGGGAGGTGGTGGAGTTGGGGATGGGGCTGTCAGCGGTGGAGGGTCTGTGAAGGGGTTTGTGGAAGGGGAAAAGTTGAAGAGAATGGTGAGAGAGTTAATGGAAGGGGAGAGGGGAAAGTACGTGAGGGAGAGGGTCGGCGAGACTTCAGAGATGGCTAAAAAGGCTATGGCGAAAGATGGGTCATCTCGGACCAATTTGGAAGGGCTGATTCAGAAGATGAACAACCTCTTCTCCACCATGTCACCCTCTATCTCACTTCCCTCCACAACCTCTCTCCCCTCAGTCTCCCACCTCCTTTCACCATCTCCCTCCCTCAGAAAATTTCAACCTGACAACCCAAAAGTATAAGGGTTGGGTTGAGTTAGGTTGCTCATCTCATTCGGGTCTTTCAGGTAGCCGATCCCACCCACCCGAATTTTTGGGTTGATCCAAAAAAAAAAAAAAAAAAAAACCCTATAACCCGACCCGACCCGACCCAACCCATGAACACCTCTAAAAAGCATTACATGCAAGGGCCTGTGTACTTATATACCATGCAAGGGACACACGCACTCTTAGAGAAGAACCAACAGTATATGATATTACATATTTGAGCTCCTTCTGTCCGCTTCTGGAACAATAAGGCTATTTTCTGATTTAATTGACAAAGGTGCAGTTATTCTTCCTCCAACATTAGCAAAGAACATAGATACTGCATCATCTGGAGCCACCTGCTAAGAAAGTATTCACAAGACTGATATAAAAAGACGATCAGCAGCAAAATTGTAGTGCTGCAAAATATATGATATACTGACAGAAAGTATCATGAATAAACTAATTGTAAAGTACACTGTTAAGTATCATGAATAAACTAATTGTAAAGTACACTGTTTGAAACTTTCTAGCTTCATATTCCACAATCTACGATGTTAAAAGCCCTATAAATAATTATCAGGGTAATAAGGCGTGAGAATCAGGAGCATAAAAACACAACTCTTTATACAAGTAATGTTATGAACTACCTAGTGGCTCTAACTGATGCAACCAACACAATTTTTTCCACAAACAAAAATTCACCAAATTTTTTTATAACCAGGGCATAAGGAGTGTCCTTGTATTATGCTCATGACCCACCACTCACTGATCCTCAAGGATGTTTCATCCACTAAAGCTAGCCCTATGAGACAACAAGGATTTTAAGTTATGAAGTCGTCGATCTGAGGGTTTTAATCCAGGACCTTTAAGGGTTAACTCCAAACATCCCTAGCTCTTATCATCAAGGCACACTTGGACTAAAATTTACAAAATTTTGATTGCATTTCTCATAACCAAATCCTATAACAAGAACAAGGAACCTTGTTGCAGGACCTACTTCTCAATTCCCAGAACAAAATACTAGAACAAGGAACCTTATAGCAGCACCTACTTCTCAAATAAGAAACAATCTAAAAATAGGATACAGGACTATTGCCAACTGGGGCCTTAATATATACTACGCAAACAACCACAAACGGTTTTGAACTGTGACCAGCTTTACCACTACGTTCAACTTTTTGGGTTATGGAGGAAGAACTGCACTAATTGAGAGTTACTAAAACCAGCCTATCTGTGCACAAAGTCGTATTATGAAAATCAGAGAGCTAAAGGTTCGCAACTGCATTGTCCTTATTTGTACAAGATTGGAGCAAAAAAAATATACCAGAGATGTATATTACAGCATTCAGATTACCTGTTCATATCTGAACTCTATTCTCGTCAGAAGATTTTCAAGTTTTTTCTGCATCCTTTCATAATAAATGTCCCTTTCAGTAACCCTGGCCTCCACATTTTCTTTGCTGAAAGAGATTACAGGTTCAAAGCACACATGATTACTAGAAAATCCAGTCCAACAAGGAAGAAAGTCATCATAAGTACATTCTGCAGTGGCAACAGAAGTACCCAATTCAAGTAATTTCACTAGTACTTGAAGCTGTTGGCCAGCTCTGAGAAGTGGAAGCAATAATTCCTTTATGAAACAAGGAATGGGAACTCCTTCTCTCTCCTACAGGGAATGGTCCAGAACAATGACCGTCAAACTCAAATCAAGGAGACCACAAAAGATGAGAAAACAAAACAGCTAACTGCTTTTAAATTAACAAGCAATAGTAATAATAAAATTACCCTTGTACATGCTAGTGGGAAATTGGAGATCGCAGCAGTATTGAGGTTAGGAGTTTTAAGGTCAACATATTCAACTACAAACTCTGCATAAGGATCAACAATTTCAGCTTTGTATATCCATGATCTAATAAAGGCACAATATGGTTCACATGAGCGGAGGAACAGAAACTTGAGTACGGCACAGTGAACAGGATCGGCAACCTAAAGAATAAAAACGAAAGCTATGTTCATTATAGGAGCCATAAAAAGATATTACACAATTTAAACGGATTATTCTTTAATATGACACAAAGAAGGCTCACAAAAGAACAAAATTATAGGGGATAGGACAACGTAAGAAATCCAACCACATGCAAATGCATATTTATACCAAATAATAATAAACACAAATAAGCATAAGAAGAAGTTCAAGTGATCTCAAAATTATATGAATGTCCCCCAAGTTGGTATCAATAGAAATAGGGGGGATATCTCAAAAATCTCAACTCATGAAATGGATACCCAAAGCGAAGGATAAAAATTAAAATTCAGTTCCAAGTATTCAAGGCACAGACTGAAGCATCTTCACCATTTCATTAAAGTCGGATACCAATCAAAAGTTCATCTACTTTGCCTAAATATCATCCTGAGAAGCCCAGGGATTCCAAATGTGAACTTGCTTAAACCCAAGGATATAAAAGGAAAATGCATCAATAACTTATAAATATCATCAACCAAAATTCTGCAAAGCACAAACAATAGAGTAGGATGTAAAGAAGACAAATAATTCCTTTCACTGCAGTCGTCCATATCAACCTTATCACAAAAGACCAACCTGGTGAGAGATCTCATCTTGGTAGGCTCTTATCAATTTCAGACAATCTCCACCCAATTTTAACTCCTGTCGTTCTCTTCAAGACTACACTTTGTGTTAAAGTACTCATTTTCTCTCGCAAATATCCCACACCAACAGTCTTTGTTTGGAGGGTAAAAATTAACCCCCCACCCCCTACTAAATGGATGCTTGACCACCTTAACATCAGCTCCATACAAAGAATAATATGTGACATTAAGTTCTTAGCGTCCAAGCGATCATTGAGAGCCTTCCTCAAGAAAACAATAAAGCTACTTGCCAACTCTGTTGGAGCTTGTTTTTTAAGTTGTTCAACCTTTCATGGGCGTGGCATTTGGATGTTCCTAAGAGTATCCTTGGGCTGCTGTTCGGAACGAGGTTGCCATCTAAACCTAACCTCCTTTGGGTTAACAGTTTCAAGGCTCTTAGAACTATTGTTTGAAAGAAACAAAGGGGTATTTGAAGGGAAACGAAGGTCGCATCTTGATTGTTTCAATATCGCCAAGTTCATAGCTTCGCAATGATGCTTTCTGATTCATTTGCTAATTACTCTCCTAGTATGATTTGTTTGAATTTGGAGGCTTCTATAACTCCTTATTAGCTTTGATTCTTTTTTGCTTATGTTTGTATTCTCTCTTTCTTTGTTGTTTCTTTATCACTTCTTCGAGAGTTTGTATCTTTGAACAATTTTTGTTTCTTTTCATTCATCCATGAAAAATTTGTATCTTGTTCCAAAAAAAAAACTTTGTAGTAATTTTCCACTACTACCTTCTAAAACATAGATGAATTGGGATTGTTCCCTATAGGAAGTGCAGGGTACAAGGGCAGAAAATTTCTGACAGGAAAGGACAATCAAGAACCAGGATAACCTTTTTTCCTTTTTTCCCTTTTCCCTTTTTCAATTAACTCCTGCTACGAAGGTTGTTCTAAACCTCCAAGTGAGCTTAATTAATACACCAAAGGAAATATTCACATATAACAAATTTTTAGCACTAAATAAGAATGATAAATTACAAGACAGACGAGGGAGATGTTTCAGTTTAGCTAACCTGTAATTGGGTATACAAATACGTCAGCAAGTCTCCTCCCCAGTAAAACTTACAAATTTCAAAGGTCGCCTTATCAGTTAGGTCTTGAAGGGGCAACAACGAAAAGCAATTAGCTATATCGTGCAAGTTACATATGTTTCCAAGTACTTCAATCTGAATTCTCAATTCCCTTGTGTGAAGGTACATCTCCAATAACGTTATTTCGGAATGCACCACGTTCATTAAACATCCTTCCACCGATGATTCGTGAAGAGGCACATCAAGCACTTTTGACGTTCTTCTCAGACCTACAGAAGCATGCAACGTATCTAGTGCACACGCATAGCCTTCCAAAATCTTTCTCAGAGCAACTGCAAATGCATGATTAACAAGACTCTTCCGTGAGCATTTTCTCCCTCCCACTTCACTGTTGTCGTTACATTCACATTTTTCAAGCTTAGGTTGATTACTCGTCTGATTAAATGTTTCGTCCATACCCAATTCAGTGAAGTGATCTACGAATTTATGAAGCAGGAAAACTAAAAAACCAACGCATCCAATAGACCTGAGTATCTTTCCTAAAGCATGCGTACTTGAAAAGCGATTCCATAGAGATGGAATTTGATGGAATGTCCTGTCGGAAGGATCGGAACAAAAGGCAGCAGATAATTTGTCCACACTGATAAGTGCTGACTCTAATCCTTGCAGTGCGTTCATAGCCAATCTAACCAAGCTTGCTTCCTGAAAATGAAGGTCATAATTTCAATTACTTTACAGCAGGGGATACCTTCTCTGCAAAGGTCAGTACTTAATCAATTTGATCCCTGAAGGTTATGATAAGTTGATGAACTAACAGAAGGGAGAATAAGCTGAAGCTTAATAATGTAGCTAGTATAGTCGATAAGATTGTGAAGATCTAGCAGATTGTACTTCTAAAAACGAGGGATGAAGAGGAAGAGAAAAAGGGCGATAACTTACGGACACTGAAGAGGAGGAGGTGCCAGTAGCAGTATGGGGAGGGAATTGAGCCTTTTGGCATTGTGAAGGGATGGACTCCCAAGTTCTGGGAGGAAGCCATGGATCTTCAACCTTCAAACTCTCGAGCAGAGATTGGAAATTCAAATTGGTATCGACTGCCATAGTTTCTACTTCTACAGTAAAATTCCGACGTCGACGCCTCTTCTCCCTCCGACTCGACAGTTTCAGAAATACTTCTTGGGGACGAATGGAAACGAGAGAGCAGAATCCATGGCAGAAGTTGGGAAGCCCACAGCGTACTGTTTGTATTGAAGGGTGAAGTAAAACCTCTCTCCCTCCAAATTCTTTTGTGTTATTTGCAAGACTAGCCCCATATAAAAATGACCTGATTTCTGAAATATAATAATTTTGACACAGTGACTCATTCGCCACTCTACGAATGACCAAGATGCCCTCGCCTTTGCTGCTTTTAGTAAAAACACGGGGAGAGAATATGGGTAAATTAGACATTTCATAACTGGTTCATTATTAAACTGCTACTATTGTCGAATTTGGGGGTGGGGATGCTTTTAATCATTTATCTTAGAAAATAGTCTCTTCTTCGTTTTTTAACAAAATTTCGAAAAGATTAATGGGAAAATTGGACAAAACATCCTCTAAAATAATAAATTAGCAAAATCGCATGATCACAAACTTAATGTGAAAAGTTACTTTTTACTTGCCAACAAAATTTTTTGTTTACTTCTACTGCCTACGATAATCAACATTATAGTTTCAAATTTTGCCAAATTTTTGTTTTTGAAACATTTATAAAACGTTACTTACTAACTAACTTTTGCAAGTACATGATATTTTTTAAATAACTGACAAAATTTGGGATTTTTTTTTTTCTTTTGAAAATTTTGCCTATATTTTTAATTGCTATTATATGATATTCTACAACCTCAGTTAGGATAAAATTTGAATAAAACTTGGCGGGTAGTATTAGGAACAACGTGGTAAAACCTCCAAAACCAAAGGCAAATAAACAAAGATTCAAAGCTTGGAGGCGAATTAACAAACAAAGATACATCTGTAAATGACGGCCATTATTCTATTCCGATCTTCAGATTACAAACACAAGGTATCTACATTCTACACCGAAGAAGCAAAAGAAGCTTGCCGCTTTCCCCATCAAGAATTTTCTTCAAACCTTTCCCAATGCTCAATCTCATAAGCAACCTCATACCCATTCCTCCTGCTTCCTCAATCTATAAAACCAACCCATCTCTTTCATTCCTCAATCCACCCAACACACCAACAGCAATCAAATTCCAAACAATGGCAGTCAATCGTCAACGAACTTATGAAGATTTTGAACCTCCGGTGGAGTCGTCACAAGAGGACGGCTGCAGCATCCTCACCATATACCTTCCTGGTTAGTCGTCCAGAGTTTCCACCTTAAATGCTACTTTAACATGTTTGGATGATCGCTCTCCTTTTGCATCACAAACTCCATAGTTGGAGTTCACCCAGATTCAAAACAAAGCACAAGGCCTTTTCTTCTAACGGTCTTCTCTCATTCTGCAGGTTTCAGTAAAGAGCAAATCCGAGTTCAGGTATCCTCCACAGGAAAGTTGAGGATTTCTGGTGAACGGCCTTATCGAAATAAGGCATGGCAGCGCTTCCACAAGGAGTTTCAGATCCCACCAAACTGCGACACGAGTAGCATCACAGCAAAGTACAAGGGCGGCATACTTCATGTCCGCCAGCCATTACGGGAAGAGTCGAAGCAACAAGCGGCGGAAGCACCCAAAGCACAGCCACCAGAACAGCAAAGTGCCAAACAAAAACAAGCAGAGGCTCCAGAGAAGAAGAGCAATGTTGCGGCTGATGGAACAGCGGAAGCGAGAATCAGCAAAGAAACAACTAATGCTTTGGAAGACAATGCAGATAAGGCTCGAAAAGACGCACAAGAACACCCAAATATCAGGGACAAGATTATGAGTCAAGCTGGGCGCTTGAAGGAGATGATTACCGGAAACATGGTGAAATTGATCTTGCCTATTTTGCTGGCTGCATTGCTCTTTCTGTACGCTAAGAGGCTGAATCGACCATGCTTGTTGGAGTTGGAGAACCTCCACAGTGAATCCTGAAACGTTCCTCACTTGTTTTGAGATATTCTGCAACAATAAAAGAATGGTCTATAATCTTTACCATAAGTTATACTGCATCAACTAAAATTGTAGTAAGAGAAGTTGACATCTTATAAGAACTTATAGAAGCAGCTCATAAAATCTGGGATTTCACATAAGAAATGCGAAGGAAGGGGAAAACTCGAGAGAGGAAGTAGTTGCCTTGCTTAAAGAGAAAAGCCACATAACTCGCTATAATGTATGCTGTAAAGAACTAATCGCTCAATCCAAAAGACAAAGCTATACATGTTAAATGAAAGTATCTGACTGTTCAAGATAGCATTGAGCTTGCTTGATGAGAAGTCCTTGCCATTTTGAGCCTTGATAATCCGAGCCCGGTCCAATAGGCATACCATACCCGAATCAAGCTCCTCCATCTTTAAGATGATTCTGCTTAAAGATGAAGCAAGCTTTCTTGAGAAGGAGGAAGCTCCTTCCCTTTGATCCTACAAAGCAAATCAAACTCAAAATAGATTTGGGAAAAGCTTTCCCCCTGAATGAAGGAGTAGTAGGTTAATGGAGCTGCGAAACTATAGTTAGTAAAAATCATGGCTGATTGGTAGCTCAGTAAACGCAGTTACATCTGGACAAAGCAAGGCCAAATAGCTCTTTTTCAGTGGCCTTCCCCATATGTATAATCATGTCTGACGTCTTATAAAAGAATGAACACTGGTGATTCTTGAGGTTGGAGAGACCAATGGGAACTCATTGGGTGTCAGTCAAAGCCTCAGCTAAACCAGTTTCTTGAATTTCATCTGCAGGAAAAAATGTTACTTCAGAAGTTTTGATGGAGAAACAAAACAGCAGTAATTTTCAAGACGAGGTCAAAGGAACATTAAACTCAGAAGCACAATAATAGATCTAAAGTTGTATGCAACTACACTTGCGAAAGGAAAGCTAAGAGAATGAGATAGATATAAGAAGTTCTGGCGTTTAGTTGAACCAAAAAGGAAAGGGCCAGAGAAATAGTGAGAATTTCTATTAGAAGCAATGTTAACTAGCAATAACAAAAGAAGTAACTGCAAAATACAAATCACAAGAGGGCTCTTTTCCTCCTGCTTTTCTGCTTCCTTTTAAAGAAAATTTCGAGTGATACAATTCACTCTGGTTTGAATGATTTTCCACAACAACTGTTTGCAATAACTCTTCAATCCTTATGAAACCCGGAAGATTCTGATCATTCAAATTCCACAAAATAAAATCTTACCCTAACACTACAGTAAACGAATAGAAACACCCAATTCATCCATGAAGATGCAGTAACTTAGGGAACAGAGAGCAGAAAAGTTTTTAACGCAAATGTAGCAGAGCGAAACCAAATTCCTAGAAAGCGGGTTCTATGTTCCAACATTGATTCGATTTCGAGGAGCACATTTCGTCGCAGTAGAATCCAAATAATCTTCTTTCTTCTTCCATATATACCCAATTACCGCTTACCATAGTAAAAGATTTTAACTTCGAATCTATACTTTACAGTTCACATATTATTGTATTGAAAAAAAAGTTTAATTAATAGGTATTACCCGTTATTAATAACATTAAGATGGACATGCATTTCGTTTTAAATTATGATTTTATGATTAATGTTAGATTCCTCCCATATCAAAACTTGGAAGATCAGCCATTTTAAGGCATGCACGATAGAAATCACATTTTCCCTGTATTTTTCTTAGAGTCAGGAAGTTTCGAAGCTGGATCTTGGGTGACAACACCCAAACCTCTTGCCACTGCGCCAATAATCGAAGGTGCGTATTTTTCTTATATAAATTAATGAATACCTCATCAACTTTTATATATGTATACCAAACTTGTAACTCTAGTATATTAAACTACAAAATTAACCTCACATACAATAACAATACCTACCATAATTTTCTTTTTAAACAAATTAAAAACCACTTATCAAATGAGACAAAAGTCTGGTCTAAATAGAACATCACTCAACTGATTAAGGGTATGTCCGAGATTTGAATCCTCACCCATGCTATTGAACTAAAAAGAAATTAAAGGGAAAGCAGGAAGAATTTGTACAAAGTTGAGAAGAAGCAGCTAGGGGAGACCATAAGTACCAAATCGGCCTCACGAAGCTCCATAAAGGAGACGGAAAACAAGGGGCACTTTTGATATTTAAATTGAATAGGGAATAGGAATACAAGGTGGATCGAATCTATAAATACTCGAAAGGGGTTAGGGTTGCGCATTATACACTATTTTTCCGCTCCGCCCCCAATACCAATACATCACTAATCACTCCTCTCCACATTTCTGCGCAAGCTTTGGTTTTTCGATGCTCCACCCAATGCTGCATTGTTCTCATTGCCTCCTCCACTGCGAAGCCGATCGCCTCGATGACTTCGTGTGAGATTCCGCCCCCATCACTTTTCGCTTTTGCATTCTCATCTCCTTCTCTGCGCCATCTTCATATGCATATTCTCTTCATCGTTAATTCCTCGCGTTTCTTTTCCTTCTCCTATCATAGTTCATAATCCCTTCTTCTCATTGCTATTCGTTTCATTCGATCCAATATTCCGCGACCTTTCGTTGTGTCACGTCATTGGTGCAAGTACCAGCCTGTTAGCAAATCGGATTTTAATTTGCTCCTTCGTATTTGATTTCACTTGCTAGTTGAATTCGATTCGTTGTTTCTGATGGTTTTTGCACTGGCAGATGCTGTTCGGGCTGCGGCAAGGTTCTTGGCCAGTTCGTTGGAGGAAAATACATCCATCACAGCCAACTACCTATACTCGATAGGGCCACCAAATTGAAGAGAAGCAAGAATGAGAATAAGAAGAAGCGGCATGAGAAAATTGTAATGGATTCCGCGGATCCGCAACTCGCGACATAAAATTTCTCTACGGCAGTTTTGGCTAATGATCGACTTAAAATCAACAATTATTTTATTTCAAATCATTACCTTCTTAATTAATTTTTTTTTAAAGAACCCGTTTTCTTGAATATTGATCATCTGACGTTTTCCGGACGTTCCAGTTTGGTGCTTTTTTTTTTTTTTTGCAATCATTAATTATGTGGTCCTCTCGTAGAAATTGGAACCAATTCTCTACAAGGATTCATATTCACAAGAACTTAGTTAGAATTGTTTGAAGTACGAATCATGAAATCATTCTTGCTTGCTATCCCTCCGATGGACGCAAAAGCAGAGGCTGAGGAGATTATTTCATTTATAATTGAATATCAAATATATCAGCTATTTATTTATTCTTCATAACAGCGGATGGAGAACATTTAAAGGCAAAATGCGAATTATGATTTTTTTTTCTAGAAATAAAATTCTCAAATTGACGTGGTAACACTACCAATTCTGTTTTACTCTTCTCCCTGAAACTTGCATGAAAGAAAATGATGAAAACATAAACAAACGGTGCATCATAAAAACTAAGTGAAATTAAAAGGTTCCGACATGCGACATCAATACATAATTATTCGTATCAGATATTTTTGGGATTCTGAGGGGTGGGTATGCATTTTCAATTATGAGGGAATTTTTAATCTCCCATCCGCCCGATTTTGTTATTTATTATGTGTAATTTTTACTAAGATAACAATGATTATGTATTGGTTTGAATTCCCTCTTTGTTATATTAAAAAAAAATTATTTACAAACTTGATTGGGTTAGAAAAATCAGAGTTTATTTATAAAAAAAATGGTAAAAAGAATGTTGTTTAATGATCAATCTAGAAAAGGAACTCAATGCACCTGATTAAGTTGATTGTGTAGTTAATTAAATTGGTGTCGAAAGAAAAACTTGAACGACTTGGCAAGTACAGAATTCATTTTTTTGTTTTAACATTTAATTTTGCATTTAATGCTGGCCACACACAGGATCAGGATGACGATCCCGATGATGGAGGGGGAATCCGAAAAGCTAAGATCCTGAAGGCTGAAGGCTGAAGGCTGAAGGCTGAAGGCGGAGAGGAGTCTTCCAAAATTTGCCAAGCCATGGAGTGCGCACTGCATTCTGTTTCTGTTTCTGTTTCTTCCTTCAAAAATTCATCCTCTCCCGCTTCCAATTCCTTTGCTCTTCCCTCCTCCCGCAGCTTCCGGCCGCCGCCGTTAAGGTTATTGCGGCATCTCAGCTTCCAGCCAAGAACACCTCTACACGCTTCCGCTTCCGCTTCCCAGTCTCAAATTCCTCAATCTTCAGCCCGTTGGATCCTCCTACCCGTTGGTCTCAGCTCACCAAAACACCACACTCATTATATTTATACTATTGTGCTGTTCGATTATATACTAATACTTGAGTTGAGGATTTCCTAATTTGATCACAGGCGATGGAGATTGGAAGCATATAGGTTCCAAGGTTGAAATGCCAGATGCTTTCGAAATTGTGTCGGTGAGTACTTCATTTCCATCACCCTCCTCAGCCTTGCATTTGCCATTTATATCAATTCAATTGCGTCTTTGGGTTTGGCTGTCGACTCCACTTAATGCAGAGTGAGGTCACTGTTGGGCGCCTTCCCGATAAAGCTGACATTGTAATCCCAGTTGCAACAGGTCATTAACTCCGATCCAAACATCAATTGCAAATACTTCCATCTGACCTCTTAATTTAATTTCAAGTTTCCTTTACTGGACTTTCGTTTGCAGTTTCTGGTCTTCATGCTCGCATCAAAAACCAACAAGACAGGCTGTTGATCACAGATCTAGACAGCACCAATGGGACTTTTATCAATGACAAGAGGCTCAACCCTGGAGTTGTTGCTGCTGTATCATCTGGGAATTGCATTACTTTTGGTACCCTCCCCCCTCCCATACGAATCCAAAATTCCTTCATTTTCCATCTTTCACTTTAGGATTGCTACTGAATGCATCTGATTATGCTTATTACCACACCATGTAGGTTGGATCCTCTATTCTTTCCTTTCAGACCCATCCATCAAAATGCCTTGTTCGATATAGGAAACTGGGTATCTCTATCTGAGAGGATCCCAACTTGGAGTTCTCTGTATAAGATTTTATACAATAAATCTTTTAGAAAATCCTTTGGCTTGGGTAGTTATATTCTTTTTGGCTTGAATTGGGGGTTAATATTGTATCTACATGCATGAGGATGAGCTTTTACATCTTGCTTAGTCCAGTGTATAGCTCAATTTAGAAAAATTAGTTGGTGCAAAGAACTTATAAGCTTCTGCATTTGTTTTGAAGACATCTCAGTGGACTAATTTGGATGTCGGTTTTGCTTTCAGGGGACATCCATCTGGCCATGTTTCAGGTCTCAAAGCTCAAGACTGTAGAAGCTGCAACCAAACTCCAAGAATCGGCGGAGCCAACCAACAACTCTGAATTGGAAACAAGTTGATAAAAATGGCACATTTTATATGCCATCTAGAGAGAGAGAGAGACAGCAAATATGTGCAAAAATCTGCACCTTCTGTATTGTTTGTAACAGTAATCTTTGCATGAATTTTTCCATATGAGTTGAGGAAAATATTGAAGTGCCAATGAGTCATCTGATAGACCATTTAGTTTAAATTGACAGTAAAGGGTCAAATTGTTAAATTTTTTTTTTTATGGACAACGGTGACTGGAGCAGAGGGATTCAAATTTAGGCTGCCTATTTCTAAACTCACTTGTCTTTGCTAATAGAGCTATTTTTATTACACAGATTATCACTAAACACTAAACTAAGTAAGTTTCACTGTTGTCTGTTTGAGAGTATTTCCATTTAGTCTAACATAACTGGTACCTTTTTTCAGAGTCAAATATTGCATCACTTGAGAACCCAAAAAAAAAAAATAATAATAATAATAAGTATTTGTAATTTGTAGATAACACCATTGTAGGAGATTTATTTATGTTATATTTAAAAATATGACAGCTTACAAGTAACAAAGTAACTAGTATAACTATAAGTTTGTAGCATAACCCAGTTTTATTTCACTGAAGCTGGACACAATTATTACCATTAATCTTTTCTTTTGTTGACAACATATAGAGCCCAACTTAACCACTTAGCAATAAGGAGTTATAATTCATTTTCTTATATTCTCTATTCCCAATTTCTAAAAAAACAAACAGAGATATCTACTTAGTGATTGATATGCAACCTTTTTTCCTTCATTTGTATGAACTGAAGTTTCATTTATCTTGCAAAGAGAGAAATTGCAATTGATCAAATGAGTTTTCGGAAACAACCAAATAACCCACGTAAATGAATGAATTGATTTAAGGCCATACCAAGTCCTGAACGGTGGATGGATGGCAGAAGCTGGAGAAGGGCTGATCAGACCACGCAGAATCCGCAAGCAGCGAATTGACAGCCCCCGTCGGATTGTACAAGTCCCACCACACGCTCCTCCCCACTCGGCTGCACGCCATCTCCATTGCCACGCATCCTATGCTCGCGTTGTACCAACCCAGCCCACAACACGCACTCTTCGACTCCTCAAATCCTACACAATACACATATCATTCATTTCACATAATATTCTTTAGGTTCATCGACAGACGCA
>NW_019104592.1:272249-304319 GCF_001995035.1 Momordica charantia
GGCGGGGCCACCACCGATGACGGCAGCTCGGAGCTTGCGGCCGACGAGAGGGGCATTGTCGGATTTGGAGGAGGTAATCTTGAAGGAATGGGAGTGTGAGGAGGGAGAGCGGGTTGTAGCTGTTAGAGAAAGAGAGGAGAAAACCTGGAGGGAGGTGTGTGGTGATGCAGCAGCAGCCGCCATTGAAGCTATCATTGCTTCTTCGTTGGAATTGGGGATTTAGGTTTCCTTTGCCGGCTGTGATCTGTTGGAATGCTCCCTGCTATGCTTTATATATAAAAGAAAAATATTGAAGCCTTGCCATTACCACAGCTACAGGCGACCAACCCTCATTAGATTTTATTTATTTATTTGGAATACAGAAGCTCGTATTTAAAATTCATGCATGTATTCTATAACTCGTTTTCTTTTTTCAATTTTATAAATTTCTACACAGATGGCCCTTGAAAACTTGCTAATAAACAATCTCCAAGGGAAGTAATAGAACCTGCACTATGGTTTACAATACATTATTCATAATTTTTTTAACAATATTTCTTATTGCATTATGTTTCCCATTTCTAGTCACTAGTTATAATGTTGTAAAAAGTAATCAAATTGACATCCATACAATTTATAAAATAAAAAGAAGAGTAGAATAATTAGTGGTGAAAAAAAAAAGGAGAGCGAACTGAACTAAAAGCAGATGCATTCAGTTTACGTGAGAGAGAATTTTTAAGCTTTCATCATTTTGTTTTGAGGATTTTTATAAAGTGACATGAGCGAGCCAAACTACAATTCGAGAAGCTCATGGGAGGGGAACAAAATCATCAAATAGCCGG
Source organism: Momordica charantia (assembly GCF_001995035.1). Next base: position 273,071 of record NW_019104592.1, read on the forward strand.
TGCTTGAAATTGAGGTACAGAATTAACAACTAAAATTCACTGCTGCTACCAGCTTACTTCAAATTAAAATTGAAGGAAACAGATAATGATTCAATCGCCTAAGCTTTAAGCTTTCCACTCATTCCCCGTTTGCTGTGCCAAACGCTAACACGATCGCTGTTCAATGGTGTTTTCTTGGCCGCAACCGAGCACTGATCACTCCTACCACCACCACCTTTGGTGTTCATTTCTATTTGAAGCCTACGCCGCCTCATCCTATTCTCTAACCTAATTCCTCTTAGAGCACGAGCTCTCCTTTCAGTTTCCAGAGCCTGCGAAAAGTTCCAGATCCTCACAACACCTTCCTCTCCTCCACAAACGATTCGATCCGCACCAATATCCACACCAAACAAATTGCTCCCAAATCCGTGCAACATTCTCTGCGGAGGCTCCACACTGATACTCCTGGCATGCTGTCCCACGGAATCTCTCTTCCACAAAGTTCGTGTCCTCGTCCTAAGCAATGCTCTCACGTCAATGAGTGAGAGTTTCCCATCACTTGAAGCTGAAACCAGCCACGGAAACTCAAATGCTAGGGAATAAACTGGACCCGAATGAGGAATCCATGATCCAACAAGCTGAGTGGTTGTATCAACACTGCGGTTAGTAATATCAAACATGTGAATTGCACCATCTTCCCCTCCAGTAAATAGAAAATCCCCTGTATGGCTTCGTGCCAAGGCATAAGCCTTGCCAACATGAGCATCATGAATGATAGTAGCCAACTCCCCACTACTAGTATCCCAGACGTATACATCGGAACCTGATGTGCTGGCAACCGTAGTATCATGAGGGACTAGTCCCCAAACCCAGTCACCGTGCCTCAAGATCCTTAAGCACTTTTGTGAAAACCGATCCCATACTCGAACAGTCATGTCCCACGAACTGCTATAAATCCTTGTTAGGTCCAGAGCAAGTGAGGTTATGGGTCCCTCATGCTCCCAAAGCCGGAACTCAGTATTGTGATTTTGAGGGCCTTTCACATCAAACAAGTGAGGAAGCCCCTCTATTGCCTTCCAACAGTGGATAAAGCCATCAGTACCTCCAGCAACCAATAACTTTCTATCAGCTGCAAGTGCACGAATGGTACAACCAAGTGATCGCGATGAAACAATGGATAATCCTTCTTCCAAGCCCCAGATTCTCACAATTGAGTCATATCCAGAAGTAAATATAAGTTTTGCAGAAGCCAGAAGAAACACTGTACGAACTGCTTCAGTATGACCATGCAAAACCTCCATACTGTATCGTCCCATAAAAGTCCTGCTCCTAAACTCTCTCTCCACAAAAAGATCTTTCCATGACTTCTCATCGGGAAATCCAGAAGCGGCCACAGGTGCCGATGCAGCTGGAAGTCCCCATCTCTCGCTGTAGAATTCTTTCCACACATGGTGTTCAGATGCTAGCCTATGAAGAATCGTCGACGCACAAGATACAATGCCAAGCTCCTTTGGATCAAGGCAGTTCAAAATCTCAGATATAATTGCAGGCGGAAGGTCGGTAATTGACCGACAACCAATGGGTACAATTTTAGAGACTGACTTCGGAGTAGATGAAGTAGTATTTCCCTTTTCCAAGCCAAATTCCGATGTGCCAGATAGAATTCCCTCCGGTTTGCCTTTGAGGTTGAAATAACTTGATCCAGCGGTTGATTTTTCACAATAATTTTTCGCAATAACTCTTGAATCCTTATAAAACCCGGCAGACTTCTGGCATTCAAATTCCATAAAAATAAATCTGACCCTAAGACTAGAAGGAACGAATAGGAACTTCAAATTCAACCACGAAAATGCAGCAAATCAGGAACCGAAATCGAGAAGAAGTTTTGAACCCAAAATCTATCAGCAAGAAAAAAATGAAACCTAATCACAGAAAAAACCCTAAGGGAACAAAGGGAGGAAACCAACAAGGATCGAACTGCAAAAGGAAGATGAAAGAGATACAGAAATTGGGAGACGAGTAGAAGCAACAGAATCTAATCCTAAAAAATCCAAAAACCAGGGTTACGCGAAGACATACGGATTAGAGAGATTGAGATTGACGATAAACGATACCTGGAAGAGCAGGGAGGAAGGCGGAGCAGACGATCCTTGTTGGAGGATGGAAAGTGCGTTTAGTTTGGGATCTAGGGATTTGCAGAGGAAAGAGGAAGAGAGAGAAAGGCCATAAAACAAAACGAAACAAGGAAGGGCAGAGGGTGCGGATGAGAGAGAGGGAAAATTAGGGATGTGAATTGTGCAGTTATCGCCTACCCTCCGATTCAGCTTCCTTATCGTATACATTAATAATTTATTATTTATCAGTATCACACATACTTCAAATCAATTTTTATGAAATTACTTTACGTCGGAATAAATGTTGTAAATACCATATCCTTCCAACTTGCGTGACGAACAATACTGGAATATAATTTTTCAAACACTTTAAACTTTGCTTACTGGGTGGATTTATATTTATTATATGTAGTTTATACGAAATTCTCAACAAAAATAATAATAGTAATATTAATAAATAAACTGGCGCCTATATTTAATGCTTCTTTTTTTATTATTATTATTACAGTGCCTATATTTACTCTGGTCCTGGTGCAAATGTTTGGAGGAAAAGGAAAAGCCCCACTGACGACAAATTCAGTGCAATGGTTTGGCATGTAATTTAAAATTGGTCCTGGTCCAACCATGGCTAATTTAAATTTGATTGGAAGATACATCTAAATATGGTAAAATATTATTTTGGTCTATATATTTTCAACTTTAGTTCACCCCAATTACTATACTTTCAAATGGTTCTTCTTGATCGTGTAATTTTAAAAAGTGATAACTTTTGTCTCTATTTTTAAGATTTCAACACAATTATACCCATACGAAAACCTTTTGCTATGAAATACTCGTTACATTTCAAAAAAATATACTTAGTATAATGTTGGATTGAAATTGTTTTTTGTTTAATACTTGTGGGATGATAAAAATCAAACAATGAAGGCAATTAGCTCCTCATTCACTTATTTCTATGAAAAAACACACGTCTTACTTAATTAATTTTGCTCCAATTTACAGAAAGTGTTGAAGTTGATGGTCAATTTACTTGGTGGCAAGTTTATCCAAAGCATAAGAAAATTTTGAAGTCCCCCAAATTTAAGTGATACATGAATTAGGTCATTGTATCGTGTGCTCCCTAGTCCCTACACCGCATTTATTTCAATTTCCAAATTCCAATATATATTGAAATTTTGAGATGGCATATGGGCCGGGTGGCGTGCCAAGAAGAATAAGTGAGCCGCGTAAGCTGAAGTCAAACGTAGTAGGTGATCAAAAAATAACCAAAGTATACATTAATTAATTACTATAAATAATTTCAATGTGGATGTTAAAAAGAAAAAAAAAATAATAAATGGAGCAGCCTTTCAGGACCTTTCTCTCCCTCTCTTCTTTCTGTATTTCCTTCATGTAAAACATATCGGTAAAATTCAATTTTATGCTATATTTGAAAAATAAAAGTTATGATTTTCTAAAAATACATATTAATTTTGGTGTAAAATTTCTCAATATTTTTTTCTCTTCCTTCTAAAATAAATTTTAAAATTCGTTTGATTACTTGGAAGATTACATATATATAATTTATATGTTGAAATAAATTCTAAAAAAGACGTGTATCAGCAAAGTGTCACACAAGTTGAAAAGTGTGAAGTGATATAAGGTAATCTATTGAAATAGGTTGAAAGAGGTGTATTATGCAAATAAATCTATAATTTAGAATTATTAAAAAAAATCCTATATAATTGAGCCCCTAAAATCATAAGTACTCAAATGTGAATAGTTTCCATCATTTTAAAAATAGGATCGCCCATAAAAAAAGGAACTGTAAAAAAATGTCATTATTTTTTTAAGGAATAGAAATTGTCAACTTAATATATATATATATATATATATATATTTATTTATTTATTTATTTATTTATTTATTTACCGTGTTTTCTAGAACATGATCACCAAGCAGCCCTAAAGATTTATTGTTTATTGATGTGTAGCATTTTTTAATATTTTTTATTTATTCTGGAGAGAGATAGGAATTAATGAAGCAACAATAGCATCATGAAAAATACCTTTTTTTTTGGTGAACTACTTCAATTATATATCGTCTCCTTCTGAACCTCAACTAAATTATTCACATGCTTACCACACCCACCTCCACTCTCTACACCGAAACATTATTTTACTCAATATATTAAACCCAGCCTTTAATTATAAGGGTTTGAGTATCAATTACAACTTAAACATACCGTAATTAACTACACTTAAACATATCGTAATTAACTATAAATCATAGAAATATATTTGGCTCATGGATGGGTACCGATTTTGTTTTCACCATCATTAAATATTTGATAACTAGAGAGAAAATTGTTAAACATATAGACTATTTAAAAAAAATAATGGTTAAAGCAAACGTAACTTGGTAATTATTTACATATATCTCAAACCAAGAGGTTGTGAGTTCGATCATCCACTCCCACGTATTGTACTGAAAAAAACAAATAATGAGATGTTAATTATTCAACGAGAGGGTAGACAATATTTGATCTTTACCAATTAAGAGCAAAATAAGTTTCTAAATCATATACATTTGAGACATTTAATGATTTAATTTGGACACATTTAAGTTTCTAAGGCAAAAAAATATACAAAAACATATTTAATATTATAAAGTCTCTGCACTATATATTCAGATGAACGACTTTGAGAAGTAAAAAAAAAATGAATGACTTTGAAAGTTCGGTTGCCTGGTTTATTTTTTCTCGACTCGCTTCTTCTAGTTCCGTTCCGACCTTCTAATGCTTCTTCTGATACGCATCAAAAGTCATATATAATTTTCAACCAACACTTTAGTCAACATTTTTAATTAATATAACTACAAAAATACGAATAGCCTTCCTTTTTTCTTTTATTTTACTTTTGAAGCCACATCCTAAAAGTCAAGTATTGGAAGCTAAAAAGTCATCTCACATGTTTTTTGAGGACCGAGCATCAAATTTTATATATCTAATATATGTATATATATACGTTACCATAGCAGAGGTGAGAGCTCTAATATTTCTGTAGAAGATTTCTTATTTCGTGCCAGTTTTTGTTTTGATTTAATTTGTTCTTCAATAATATCAGTTCCGATCTCGTACCTTTTGATCGCGTCCGTCCGTACGTCCATGGCGGAGAATCAAAAGATACATCCCGTCCACGTGGATCTGGAGGCACCACAGACGACGGCAACTCCGGCCACCGAGCCCTTGGTGCCGCGCGGAGCCGAGAAATCCGACGACGGAGGGCGGCGCACTGCCGATCAACATCCTCCTCCGTTCCGGCGGACGATTCCGGTGATGCACTCGAAGCCGCCGAAGAAGAGGCGAAGCTGCTGTTGCAGGTGCCTGTGCTGGACCTTCTCAATTCTAGTCCTCCTTCTGATTGCGATCGGAATCGTGGTCGGAATCCTGTACCTGGTTTTCCGGCCGAAGCTTCCGGAGTACTCGATCGACAAATTGCAGGTGACGCAATTCGCCCTAAGTGGAAACGACAGATTGGACGCGACTTTCAATCTAAATCTGACGACCAGGAACCCTAACAAGAAGATCGGAATATACTACGAAGGAGGAAGCCACATAAGCGCGTGGTACAGAGGAACGAAACTGTGCGAAGGGGCTTTACCGAGATTTTACCAAGGGCATCGGAACACGACGGTGCTGAACGTGCCTCTGGTGGGAGTAACGGAAAACGCGACGGCGCTTTTGACGACGCTCCAGCAACAGCAGCAACAGAGCGGAAACATTCCGTTGAATCTGAACGTGAAACAGCCGGTGAGGATAAAGCTTGGGAGCTTGAAGCTGATGAAGGTGAAGTTCTACGCGAGTTGTAGGCTGTTGGTTGATAGTGTTTCAGCAAATAACGACATCGCCATTAAAGACAGTAGCTGCAACTTCAAGCTGAGGCTGTAGGATAATACGCGATTCGACTCCTTCCTACTGTGGTATTAAATTATTTATATTTATTGTATTAGTTTGTATCGTGATTTGTTATCATTTTTCTGTTAATTAATTATTTTCTTTTCGGATTATTAGATAGAGAGGGGTTGGATATTGTCTCACTTTCACACGCGTATGTACATATGATGCCTATATGAGGTTTGGATACATTTTGTTTTTCTTTCACACAATATCTATGATTTTATACATATTTTAAAGTCTACTTTTGTTATTTTTACTTTCTTACTGAATTTTTAAATATTCCACTCTGGTCTAAATTTGGTATAAAATGTTATTTTGTATATACATTGGGTTATATTGAGTTGTTTTTTTTTTCAAATCCAAATCCGATTTTTGGTAAAAACAACAAAAATCAACAACATGATCATAATGTTCTAATTGCATAAAGTGCAAACAAAGTCTCGCATTATTATGGAGAATAATATCATCTATAGTATACAGTTATTAGTACATAGGTAATGACAATTATCTTCATTTATATATTTATCACGAAGAATATTTGAATTTTCATCAGTATTTTATTCAAGAATATATATTTGATTGAACCTTCCAACTCAATAAAATGATTGAGTTATGCTCGACAATGTTGCAATATTTATACTGGGAAATGTTACACAAGTCCTTTGTTAAATAAAATTTGTTTTGATAGCAGAAATAGTTCCTCAATGTCAATTTAAGTTAAGAAACATTAATATATTTAAGAAGTTGTTAAGCTTTTTTTTCTTTCTTTTTTTCCACTGACAAGATACAATGCCATTTTTACTTTGAATATTTCTTTTAATTGACAATAAAATTTTTTACCTCGATAAACTCAAACCATAAGATTTCAATTTGTTTGGATCCAGGCCAAACAAGTATATAAATCAACTCAACTCATACATTTTGGGTTGACTTGATTACTTTCTTCACGCTGATACTGCACATGGTATTTTCGGTATATTTTCTTAAATATTTATAAATTTAGATTTCTAAATTTAAATAAGTTTTTTTTTTCTAAATTATCCTTGATATCATACTGTTACATCTATTATTATTTTTTAAAAAATATTTTTTTAGTGAGAATGAATAGTCATTTAAGGTAAATATCTACCTTAGTGATTAAATTAATAAATAATTAAACAAATATAGTAACTAGATTAATGTACTTATTATTGCCTAATTTTTCGAGCTTTTTTTTGTTTTTTCATAATTCAAGGTTTAAAATATAAAGTTTTATTTCTTATTTCTTGCTTAAAAACAAAGATGGTCAATGGGTCTAGATCATTTAAGATTTAGAGTTTAAAGTTTTCATTTAATTATTAAAAATATATGAATAGGAGTAGCTCAATAACTTTCACATTGCTGCCCCATAATAAACGAGTTGCTATTTTGACAATATTAAAATATTAGAGTTAAATTTTAGACATTTAATATAATGAAGTGCCTAAAAAGCTCTATTTTGTTTTGTTATCAGTTGAATTTTGTAAGATTCATATAAACACATATCTTATTGGGTGGATGGATTTAGAGTTGCTTTATACTTCTAAAGTAATTAATACAAACTTAACAATAATATCAACAAATTTTGTAAGACTATAATATAATATTTGACAAAGGAGAATAATCATAATAAAGATCAAAATGTATGTAAATTAACAGGAGGAAAGAGATGAAAGTAAATTCAGACTTATTCTTACAACATACCTGAATGTTAAGAAGAACTTCAACGTGTGAGGAAACTTATGGAAAGCAAACATAATTGAATTTTATTATTTATTTACCTTTTGAGGAATTTATATATTTTAGGGCCCTCCCCTCCCGTGTTCACGGTGTTTAAATTCCACCAAAATATATCTTTAAAAAGAAAATAGTAAAGTGAGTTAGTTGAGTTTTATAATAAGCACATAACGAATTGGGAATTGGGAGTTGGGAGTGTTATCGTGAGTGATGCCCCTTGTGACTCCACGTGTTTTTAGCAGCGATATAAATTTAACTTAAAATGTAATTTTGAAGTTGTGAATAAAAATTGAGGGGTCGTAGCAATAATTAGTTAACCACATGTTAACATGACCCAGCTCACTAATAGTTGGTATTGATTCTAAGGTTACGGTTCGAATCTCTTACTCTATTTATATTAAAAAAATCAGCTACAAAACCATAACTCAATTACATTTGAAGTGGATTTACACCTTAATTTCAAATTTCACATGTGCAATTTAAGAGTTTATCATCTCTCCTACATTTAAAATTTTCACTACTAATCTTAGTGAGCAGTAGATTAAATCTCATTTATTTATTATTATTAGTTTTTCATTAAATAATATAAGAGGGATATTCAAACTTCTTCAAGTTTTTTTTTAGTACGGTCGATTAATTGAACTATGTTTGCGACATATCCCTTGAATAAGAAATAATATAATCAATGGTGATTGCATCATAAAAAAAACTACTACATTCGAAGAGTCGTTGTCGACTTTCAAAACAATATTGGATGTTATCTCATTCAACTTTATTCCTAAGAAAAAGGGCTTTAAAATGTCACTCGAATGTGTGTATCTTCATATTTGTTGTAATTTTGCCAAACCCCTAACGTTACTATTCTATTTGTTTAAACTTTCAATGAGGTTTTGAGTTATTTTTAAATTCAAGTGGATTTTAGACGAGTTATGTTGTTTATCATGTTTTAAAATAAAACTTTAACGTTATAGGAATTTATACTCTCAAATTATCAATCTTTTTCAAAATTGTAGAAATAAAATGCTAAAAAGTCAGCATAACTCAGCGGTAGTTGACATGTATGTCCCATTAAGAGATTGTAAGTTCGAATCCCCACTTTAGAAAAAATTAAGTGCGCTCTCGAGTGGTTTCTTCATGCAGTATACAGAATGTCGCAATATTCATTTGAGTGTGATGCGTTTAGACCCAATAACAAATAAATATAATATTGTGGTCATGGTTATAGAGGAGAGAGGAGGCTGCGACGATGTGTTTGTCAGCTTATTGATTGTCTTAAATTTTGAACTCGATATTACTAAGTTTATTTTTGGATCAAGCACATGTGTCTCCCCTTCTTAGTCATCAAATGACACATCATCAATTTATTATCATGTTATAACATTTTTTTAGCCAAATTACAACTTGATTATAAGTTTATAATCTAAGCTAAATAGATGTATTTATTGTAACAGAAATTAAACGTTAAATAGGGGGAGGATTAGAGAAGTTGAATTGCTAATTTGATAGAGGGGACAGGGAGGGAAGTGGGGGGCTTTAGTGGAACAGAAAAAAGGCATTTAATTGAATTGGAGGATTTCGGCCGATTCGCTCACAGTGTAGAGTTACAAACAGAACACTACATTTCACCACAGACTACACAATACAGCTCAGTCGCAGTCCTTTGTGCTGTTCTTTGCCCTGCGCTGCCCTGCCCTCGCTATATAAATTCACAGCAGCTCAATTTCACTCTCTTGTTCCGCCAAGTTCCCCCACTTCCCCCTTCTCTCTCTCTGCAACTTCTCCACCACTCTCTCTCTCCTCTCCATTCCACTGCTCCTCTGCTTTGCTTTATGCTGCTGTTCTTCATAAACCCTAGCACCCCACTCCCCTTGTTGCTACTTGCTAAAACCCACTTTTCGTTTCCGTTTCTGCTACTTTGATCCGCCCTCCTGCCACTATAATACTACCACTTCTATTCAGATTGGAAGCTGTCAAGTTTTTCGATTCTGGGCTTCCCTAATTTCACTTCCTATTCCCTTGTTCTTCGTTTTCAGTCTCCCACCAATCCTGCTATTCCTCATCCTCCCACTCTATTGCTTGGAATCTGCTGCTGAGAATGGTGATGGTGGAGACTGAGGTCGCCGACGATAACAAAGACACCAGTGGCCGCAAGTCTCCTTGGAAGACCCCCACTGCGGTCGGCGGGAATGAGGTGGATTCTCCGGTTATGGGAGCGGACTCTTGGCCTGCACTCGCCGACGCGCAGCGCCCCAAAACTCTCGATGCCACTACTTCTGCCAAGTCTTCTGATTCAGGCGAGGTTTCTGATGGAGCAGCTCTTCAGTCTCCTTCGTCAGGAGCTCAGGTTAACTTCCCCTCACCCCCTAACACACCCACACACCCAAATAGCATAAATAAAAGTTCTGGGATGCAACTGCAACTGGTATCCTCTTTAACTTATTCGAGATTATAATCCTCGCAACGTCACCTACTTGACAAGTCAATTTTCAGTTCGCGGAGAAACTTTTGGAAGTTGCTTTTACGGGTTTGATTTTATTTCAGTCCTCAACCTATTCATCAATTGTTCTTGCACTAACTTATTTTTTTGGATATTGGCTTGATGCTTTGCAATTAGCGTGAACAATTTTCAACTGCGACTTAGCATTGAACCGAGGTTTGGGTATTCTCATGTTTTCCCCTCTTTTTCTCTCCTCTCCCACACACTCGTCTTGGGGAATCTTTCAATTTGGATAAATATAATGCTGCACGACGACGAATAATGAAAATGCTATCTATGGAGATAGCCTAAGCGATTGTCAGCGAGGCTTTCACTATTTAATCTAACTTCTTTTCTCTTTTCCCGATTAATTCCCTCAGATCCCTTTATTCTGTTCATGCTGTTTATTGTCGGTCAAATTTTTTTAACTGAAAAAGACTGAAAATATTAGTTCATATAAAACAAACGACAAATGCATTATTTTTAAGAAATAACACTTTTATGCAAATCTTAGTGTAGTTTTGAAGTGATTCCAGTATGTCCCTCGGGGAGAAAACTAGTTATTGATAGCTCAATATTCTTATAGATGTCATGAAAATGTGGCATTCCCTTTTGCTCTTATTGTTGGAAGTTTTAATTTTTAAAAAGTAATTACAGTTTTATGAGTGCTGTAGAAAATGAAAGGATAGTATTCTTCGCTTAAACTGCATAACAAGAGCAGAGTTGAAGATGTGTAATGGAATATTTAAAAAGGATTAAAGAAACAAAGGAAGAGATGCCTTTACATTTCTGCAGCGCATTAACATTATCATATCCAATTTATTTTACTTTTCCTCTTGACTAAATTTAATTGAAGAGATATGGTGCTTACAATTAGGGAACATATGCACAAAAGTCACCTGCATCTCGGAATCCAAGTTATTCACACAAGCATTTCCAATCACATCATCAAAAACCAAGCTCTAAGCGCAACACAAATGGTGCTCCACATATTTCTGTTCCATTACCTTATCATCAACCACCAATGCCTCCACTTTTTCCGCCAATATTACATCCACCACATCTTGCTGTTCCGGGATATGCTTACCAGCCTCGACCTGTAGCTGGTGTTGAAGTACATATGGTTAAGCCTGGGAATGAGACATCAGTACAAGCTTTTGTTCCACCTGTCGAGCCTCCACCCCGAGGTGATCCAAGTGCTTATGTTGTTGGTATTCATAATAGAAGACCTAATATGCAAGATTCTGGTATCCATTGGAATCATGCCTGGCATCATCAACGGGGATTTAATCCAAGAGACAACATGTCCATGCAACATGCTGCTGGACCACGCCCTTTCATACGGCCCCAGTTTTTCTCTCCAGCTCCTAGCTTTGTGGTTGGTCCAAGTTTTCCTGGTAATTATGCCATCCTAATCACCATTGAGATTTCATAAGATATGTAATCTCCTTGTCCCGTTCCTCTTCATTCTCTCAGTACAAAAATCTGCCACACAAAGTTTTAAACTGCTATAAATATCAATATATGCTGTGAAGTTGTTGAACTACACTAACATGAGATTTCATAAGATATGTAATCTTCTATGTTATGCAGGACATGCACCTATGTACTATGTTCCAGTTCCACCTCCTGATGCAATTGGGAGACCTCCTCAGTTCATTCCACACCCTATAACTCCAAGGGCTTCAATGCTTCCCCCAGATATGCTAGCTCTTCGAGCAAACATAGTAAAACAAATTGAGTATTATTTTAGGTAGGTCAATCTTCAATCCAGAAAGTGATTTTTTGTCATTCCCCCCACCCCATTTGTTGAATATATTGAGATTTTGATACTGCTTTACGTTATAATTTCTATTTGTTAAAATTAGTCACATTATAATTGCTATTTGTTAAAATTAGTCCTTTTATACATTCTATTTATTTATTTTTTTGAATACTATGTTACACCTGAATTTCTTGGCATAGCATTTTTGCTTAATTTTTTTTCCCTAAGCAAACTTGGACAGGTACAGGTATTTTCATTTCTTTTGACTGTAGCCTTGTTATTCATATTTTCATTTGGCATTCTTATATCAATTGGAACAACTTTTTTTCAGCTCCTTGGTAATTGAGTATCACTCACCTTTTTGTAGCTTCACTTATTAATGGAAATTTTCTTGTTTCTTATCTTAAAAAAAATTATGCTTTCAACTTATCCTGCATTTTTCTTATATTTTGATTGCAGCGATGAAAATCTGAAGAATGACCATTACCTAATATCTTTGATGGATGACCATGGATGGGTTTCAATATCAGCCATTGCTGAATTTAAAAGGGTATTGTTTAGTGTTTCATCGGAGCATTTTGGAAATTGTAAATGGGGCTTTTTTTCCATCTAGAAGATCTGTTCCATGGATTACATATAATCATGATAGAATGGAACACTGTGGTGTACTGATAGATTCAAAAGTTGTTCCTTGCCAATATATTATGCTTAGAGATTTCAGTTATCATGTTCTATCAACGAGATGAATTATTCATTGTTAACAGATGTTTTGAAATTTTGGTTCCAGGTTAAGAAAATGAGTAATGACATTCCGTTCATCCTTGATTCTCTGCATACATCTGCAAATGTTGAAGTTCAGGTATTTATTTATTTTGTTTTATGGATTTGTTGTATGTTTCTGAGTGCGAAAGGAATTCATATGAAATATTTGGGGAAATATAGAATTAGAAAATCTGATGTCAAAAGATTTTATTGATTTATAAACTTTAATTTATCCCTGGTTAACTTGGTCCTTTTATAATTGTCACCACTCTTATTTTTATCCAATTTACATTTTAGAGCGATAAAAATTATATGGAAGCTATATTGTTGCCTAATTCTTTCCCCTCTTAAATTGATATAGAAAATTTCTAGTTGGCTTTAAATAATTTTCTTATTTGTTTCTTCTCATCTAATAAATACTCATTCACATATATGTATTTTAAAGCAACCCACTCTTTTCCTTTATGCTGCTTGATTCTCAAAAAACTAGCGGACATGCTTCTTCTTCTTTATTTTTTGGTATTTGTCTTTAGTTTATGTTCAATAAATCTATGAAATGCATGGAGATAAAACCTTGAGACTGCAAGGATTTTAGTGCTGCAGTTAGAATGATGAAATTTAAAACGGTTGACTTTCTGCAACACGTATTTTGTAATGCCGTCATGTTGAGAAACCTATCTAACTAGAATGCTGTCATGTTTAGTGGGATCTTAAGTTCATACCTTTAAAAATTTATCTTATGGTGTGATATCGATTATTGCCTTTATTTATTTATTTGATTTGTTTCAGTTTTAACTTTTAATTTGTACTTCCTAACTCTTTTATGAACATATGCAGAAATTAAATCTCTTTCCCATTCTTATTATGTCTCTCATTTTAGATAGTGAGATTGTTGGACGGCATCCTGGCTACATGTTGAACTTGTACAAGCATTCGGTTTGTCTAATTTGTTTTAATAAAATGAAACATTGCTCCTAGTGTTACTAAGGTTTTATTTTTCTTAAGAGTTTTCAAAGCATCAGTTTTTAAGTTAGGTGTGGACCATACTCAAACGTGATAATTAAAGATACTAAATTGATGCTGGACAGTGGAGAGGAAGAGAGGAGTAGAAAGATGGAGAGATAGGGGAAAAGAGAAATGTCCATTTTGATGAATTTGGTGTATGATAATCTGTTTGGTCCTTTTCCGCATGGATGAATTTTGGAGATCCACATTTTGAGTGATGACATTTGTGGATTTTGTTCACCAGTTTCTAGTAAGCTAGTCATTTGGTTGGATGAGAATGTGCAGATATTGCTGAGGTGATAATTAGTGATTTGCTAGGGGTCTAAGGATAAATCAGAAAATATTCATTTGAATTTGAGGTAGATTGGTTTGATGCTGACTTGAATAATGCGGATCTCAAATATAATTGTTTTAGCTCAAATAGCAAAATCATAATGCATAACGATCATATGCTTAAAAAGTGGCATAATTCTGTGACACATTAAGATATGACTTTTCCCATTACTTGAATATCCTCTGCTTTTACAATATATCTGTACTGTGTGTGCATAAATGCACTTGAAGAAGAGGGATACAAGTACAAGTATTCCTAGTGAAGCATATATTGAAAATGAATAGGAAACTACGCAGGTTTGTAATGAAATGAAAATTATAATGCTGTACCTAACAAACCTTAATTTTCCGTAGGGTGACAAGGTGCGAAAACGTGATGAATGGTTAAAGTGGATTCCAATTCCTGCAGACTCTAAATCGACATTAAATGTTGAGACTTGTTCCAATCCGGTGGATGAGTCTACTAACTCTTTGGTGGATGAGTATACATTAGATGGTAGTAGAATGCAGGCATCTGAAGATAATATCAAATCTTCACTACAACAGGGTTGTTCACTGGAGCAGTTTTCGAACAGGGACAGCCCGGAAGTCGCAAATATAGATGTAGTAGAAGGTGATAGTTTGATTCTTCTACTTATGATAGAGTATATAATATTGTTATGACGTAGTAGTTCAGTGGGAGGTCAATTTCATCTGTTGGTTTTATGCTGATTCTTTGTTCAGACCATTCTCATGGAACTATGTCTCAAGGCATAGGGATTTCATCAAATGTTGGCGCTCATAATGTTGATGACCTATCAAGCCAGTTTTCAAGCACTTTCATGCTTGACGAAGAGCTAGAGATTGAGCAGAAAACAATAAAAAAGGATGATTTGACTTCAAGTGGAAGGTATATGATTGATTCTAACTGTTTGATGATTTTTATCTGTTCTTTCCTTCTTGGCATTAATTTTGGCACATAATTAAGTAATGTGAGTATTATCTGCAGTCTTTTACTCCTTTTGTGAATTGTGATTATCAGTGTCCCTCCACCTTACAAGATGGTGAATGATGATCTTAATTATTTCCAAGTTGTCAAGAAATTTGATGCAAATGTTCGACTTCTGATTTATTTTAATGAAGTTTGGGATTTTGTTACTATTCCCCGGACACCACTTCTAACAATTTTGGTGATTTTTCACGATTTTCTGGAAGCTTGGGAAACTTCTGTCTTCCGTTATCTCATTTTCAGTGAAAGTCTCATCTAAAATCTGTTTCTTTCACACGCTTGCAAATTATTCAACTCCTTCTCCATCTCTAATTTTGTTTTTCTTCCCTGCATACCTTCCACCATCTCTTTAATTCTCCATAAATATAACTTTCCTCTCTCATTTTGTTGTCATGCATGAATTAATTTTATAGATTTTATTTTACAAAGTATGATCTACCTGGATGGAAACAGTGGTGTTTGGCAGGTAGAGAAATTTCTTGCAAAGTTGTTTATTGGAGTTTTTATTATCATTAAATCTTTCCTTAAAATGCCTTTCTGTAATTGTATTTCCTTTTTGGTCAATCCCTGTTCTTTATTGAAGCTCTCCTGGCTCTTTTGGTGGATAATTATCTATCCTTCTGCATATCTCTTTTCTTCGATAATAATTTCTTTCTTTTTTAAGAAGTGGTGGCCACCTCTTTTTCTATTTGACAGAACATACAGCAGGTTACAGTTAGTAACTAATTGGCATAACAGTTCGTTACAATGAAGTAATTACTAGCCTGCCCAATAACAGTTGGTTCTGGTTGGATAATTGTTACATCATGGACTCTGATAGAAAATAAGTTTACTTTCTTGGTCATTTGATATTAGTATTTGACGAGTAAAATATGAAAATCATTTGTATTGGTGCTTGTATTAGAGTGTGAATAGGTTGTTTCTAGACGTCTTTGAAACAGTTTATTTTATGCAGATAGAGAGAGAGCCACTGTTTGCCTTGTGTGTTTTGACATTGTCCACTCAGGTTTATTATTATTATTTTTTAATTTGAATATAAATCATCCCACTCTGGACAATAGATCAGATCCATTGATATGGTAATTGGTAATACAGTTGGTAGAATGTTCTAAGCTGGTTTTAGATTATGATCTTTCTAATATTTGTTGTATCATCCACCAAGGATTGACGAAGATGACGACGAGATTGCTGTCAATGATCAAGATGTTCAGAGACTTATTATTGTCACCCAGGTAGAAGTTAAGGGAAATGATTTGCTTTGATGTAGCGCAACTGCTGCTCACTCTAATAACATCAATCTTACTTTTTTGTAGGGACATTAGATGAAAATTAAATCATGATATTCATGGTTTTTTTTTTTTTTTAATATTGTTATTATCTGTTGTTATATCATATATGAACCGTGATTCAATCATTCATCTGATTATTCTTGCTGTGAAGTGTAAGAAACCTAGAAATTTTTGTTGTGGCCAACTTTTCTAATCTAGAGCCATATTCACTTGGTGTTTTGTGTTCTGGAAGACAAATGTTTTCTCAAATGGGAATAAACCTATTAGTTTATTAGTCGGTCGTAGTTGCCCTCAATCTGAAATTGGGCCATATCATCTTTATTTGGTAGAATTTCATGTTTCTGATAGACAAGAAGTTATGATGGTAGCAAATTAAATGAATTAAGGATAAAATTGACTTTAAATAGATCAAGTGCCTGATACCGTTTTGGTTTATTTGAGTTTTATGAAACTATATTCCTCTTAGCGATATTGAGTTTGAAGGATATCTTTTATGGTTGCATGGGTTGCCCTGTTCATGTGTCCCTGTAAAAAGTTACTATTTTTGTTTCAATCAAGGGATTATAGCAACTACCCGTCTGCACTCAATTTGAATGTCCCTGAAATTACATCAAGTAAATGAGGATTCTGCATAGTAATCTGATTGTATTTGGATTCTTTTAATTTTTCATTGTTTCAATCAAGGGATTAAATTCATGATACTCAAATTGAGAATTTTAGTCGTTTAAAAATAAGATTCACTTTCATTTGTAAAATCAGTGCAGTATATTTTCTTAATGTAATGGTATTGCACTCCTTTATTATTGATGAAGAGAAGTTTAGCCTGTATTTCCACCTAGTATGATGTGAATGTCTTCTTGCGTGGATGCTAGGGTTTATTGTTCTTATTAATTCTGAAATTTGATAACCTCCTTTGCATATTGTATTTATGTGATGTGCAAAAACAACTTTTGTTTTAGAGACGAAAGAACACAAGACCGCAAGGTCATTTGGCAATAGAAGGGATTGCATGTACGAACAATTCTTGTCCTATTCCATTTCTTGTATGTATTAATTTTTAATGTTTTTTCTTTCATAATTGCTGTGCAGAATAGTGGCATTGAAAAGAGATCAACGAATGGAGGCAAAGAATCAAAATCAATATCTAAAGAGCTTGCTTCAACAATAAATGATGGTCTTTACTTCTACGAGCAAGTTGAGGAACCTACCATCTCTTTTATTTTGTTTTTATGCAATTCTCTCTCCCAATTTTGAATGATTGTTTAGTTGTTTTAACATGCATAGGTACTGGAAAAAAAGCGATCTAATCGAAAAAAGAGCAAGAGTAACTCAGAGAATAGGGAAGGAACCTCGAGATTATCTGGAAATGCTTCAGGATCAGCAAGGGCAAAACCTAGTGACAATTCTGCTGGATACTGTGGTTTGGATGAAATTGGGAATTCTAGTCCCAGGAAGAAACAAACTAAAACCTTCCCCAAACAACAATCATCGCATAAGCAACGCTTTTTCTCCAGCAACTTCAGAAATCATGGAACCAGTCGGAACTCTCTTGGGATTGTAGCAGAGAGTCCACCAAGCAATTCTGTTGGTTTTTTCTTTGGTTCTACTCCTCCTGAAAACACGAGGTCAGTCCGAAGAAGCTGCTTCCTCTATATAAAATGTGATGGATTTTCTTTCTTCTCAAGTACGCCTGCTAGTTATGGAATATACATATTCTCTGCACTTTACAGAAGAAGGAATTTAATTTGTAGGACCAAATTTTCTTTTCTATTGGTGTTCTAAACTAAGAAATCATTTTTCAATCTTCTTCCCCCACATTTATGAGGCTAATACGAGTATGATCTTATATTTACAGCTCCAGGCCGTCAAAATTGAGTGTTTCTCCTCATGGGTGTCTCCTTGGCAATAGTCCACCTGTGGGTTCCCTGCCCAAGTCTTTTCCACCATTTCAGCATCCCAGTCACCAACTTCTAGAAGAAAATGGTTTTAAACAGCAGAAGTGAGATAGTAACTTGCTTGTGTTATATATTTCTCGGATTTGAGGCTGGATTGTAATGTGAAGTCTGCCTATTTTTCTCATTTTAGGTACCTGAAGTTTTACAAAAAGTGCTTGAATGATAGAAAGAAGTTGGGAATCGGTTGCAGCGAGGTGGACTGCCTGCCTAACCTTTCCTATTCGTCACATTTATTGCATCCTGGACTAAAAAATATGCATGTGCATGGAGTTGCAGTAAATTACATCTGTCGTTCGGCCCTTTACTCATATTTTATGTTTGAAATCCATTCTCCTGGAGTATTTAACATGGTCCTTCGGTGCTAAATCTTCCATGAAATTATGAATATGCCCTTTATAAATTTGAAATTATATTTGATATACAAAATATTTCATTTTCTAATAATTGGTTTGGTAAAACGAGGGCAATATATTGGATAAAGCCCTTGGCTTATATCTGATCAAGTTCTTTTCAGCTTTATCAATCGAGGGATCCCCTCTTATTTCATGCTCTTGTCTTAACTGTACACGTGTAACCTTTTAGTTTGCCTTCATACTTGCTCTACAAACGTGGCTTCTTGGGAGTCAACGTTGTTAGATTCTTATATAATCAATATTAATTTTTTTACATTTATTTTTTCTATATATAACTTTACCTCTAAATTAATCCGTTTGTGCAGGAAATGAATACTCTATATCGATTTTGGTCTTATTTTCTTAGAGACATGTTTGTCGTTTCAATGTACAACGACTTCCAAAAATATGCATTGGAGGATGCTGCTTCTAACTATAATTATGGAATAGAGTGCCTTTTCAGGTTCTATAGGTATTGATGACAAATCATGCTTGCTTTCTTTCCCGTTCAAGTTTTTCTTGTTTACTTGCTATCTTAATTTCCTGAAATTTCAGCAAGAGTGTTACCTATACTGCTCACTTTTTTTAAGCATGATTTTTTTTTCACATGAATAAAAATTTAATTTCTAAACTATAATCTTCTGGAATGATTTTATAAGTTTGCCCATTTATTTTCTGGTATCAGTTATGGTTTGGAAAAGGAGTTCAGAGAGGATCTATACACAGACTTTGAACAGCTTACCCTTGAGTTCTTCCAGAAAGGAAATCTTTATGGCCTTGAGAAATACTGGTGAGTTCATATGTGTTTCCTGTTATTTTCAAGGTGCTTAAATTGCCAACTGCGGGCTTTAATCTATTTCAGTTACTTCTTATTATAATTCTTTGTTAAGTCGCAAAAAAGACATTATCTTCAAATAGTAAACTGCTAAATTTTTCAGTGGTCTGAGTGAGGACAAACAATAAATAGTGGGAATGCTGTCTTCCGTAATCTGTGTTTAGGTTCATATCATGATAGACAGCTCGTATTTAATCCTTTGGAAAAATGACCAAGTGCCAAATTTTGATAGGATAGTTATTATGGAAGGAGGATTTTTAGAGATGAGGAAAGTTCTTCTGAGGAGTTTTGGCCGTGGCTAGGTTGAATGCCTCTCTTTGGGTCTTCCTTACTAAAAATTTTGGCAATTATCCTTTATCTCTCACTCTTTTGAATTGGAGCTCCTTTGGCTTATTTTGGCTCATCTCTCAATTGCTTGCCCATGACATTTAACTCCATTAATGAGTTCCAAAAGTTTCTGCTAAAAAAAATGCACTGAAAGAGCAATTGACCCACTGGTTCTCCTGAGTTCCTCCATAACGTACACCAACTTGGCATCAATACCAGGTTTGGACTCCATTTCTGCAACCTTTCAGCTGGTGCTCTCTAGCCAAGCTTACCAAACAACAAAAGAGAGAAAAATAAACATATATTAGGAAATAGAGAATGCACAAGAAGGGCAGATAAGATGGCTATCACTAACCCTTTAGTTTAAGGAGATCAATTAAAATCTCTCCTATCAGCCGCAATAATAAGAAGAAAAAAATTAAAACTATTTGGTGGTTGGACTGGACATTTAGAGAAAATGTATATGCTTCTATATATTCTGACAACTGAAGTATTGAGGTACCCTACCTTGCATTATGCTCGTGGTTCAGTCCCACTAATCTCGGAGAGGCTTTGCCTGCCCAAGGTTAGCTCAGGAAGATAACACAAGTTTGAAGCGGTTAAGTTCTGAATGTCCAGAAGTTTGGAGATGTCTCCAAACATTCCCAACTCTTTACTCTATTGGCTTGCAAGTCTCATATTTCAGACTGTTCATAGGTTAAAAAGAGTTGAGGTTTCAATTCCTTCTACTCTATCTTTCAGCTGAATGTCTTCACATTATATTATCTCTGTGTTGGTCTAAGTTTTTTCCACCAGGTAGGGTCATCTTTTATCTATATTTGGCAGGGCTTTCCACCACTATCGTAGACAACGAGACCAGAAAGAGCCCCTAAGGAAACATCCAGAACTGGAAAAGTTACTTAGGGAGGAATACCGTAGCTTGGATGATTTCCGTGCTAAAGAGAAGGCAGCAAATGCAAAAGAAGACGGGCATTAGAGTGATGTGATAAAGCTTTATGGCGACATTCCAATTTTGAACAACAATTCTAACAACTTGATAGTTGAGTTGAGGAGCAAGTTTGGTTTTGAGGCTGAAATGGCTTTGTACATTATATCAGTAAGTAAATGCCTCTGTTATGGCTGCTGAGGTTTCTTATAATTTGAAGTGAGGCTCTGTCTTGGGGTATATATCTTCATTTTGGTGTTGCCTGCAAGCTTGAAGAAGAGGTCCCCACGTTGCCTGTCAGTCGCATTGGTATTCTCTGGACTGTAACATTGTAAATAGGGGAAAAGGAAATTTTGGATAAGCAACAAAAAAGCAAAAAAAGAAAAAGAAACATTGTTGTTGTTTAGGCCTTGTGAGAACTGAATAATAAGAAAATTTGATTTTTTTGGCTGATTATTAACTCTCTGTTGTTTTGTCGCAGCACTATATTGATATGTTCTCCAAACCTGCTCTTTAAGCTCCTGGATTCTTGTTTAAAGTTCGTCTTTCTTATATTTATTGCTTTGTTTATCTTTGAGAATAAAGTAAGAGAGAACATTTTATTACAAGTAGTTTTTGGTTTGAAAGGAAACAGACCTTTCTTCTGAGTAGTTTTTTAAACTTAATTTTCAAGTAGAATCGATTGTTTCTTTTGGTTTGTTGTCATGAATGATGTATTTATCAACTGAAGACCAAGTTAGAAACTCAGTCTTGGATCTTTGTTTTGTTGTTGGGGTAATTAGTACATGTATTTAGCTTAGTAATTTATATTCTAGCAAAAGTTAATGTTTTAAACAAGTTGAGTGATTAAAACTGATCAGAGTAAAGAAAATGAATCGAATTTTTCATTTCGAACTCACAATCTCTTGGTCAATTTTAACCAATTGAGCTATGTTGATTATTTTTCTTTTTAACTAATTATATATACACTCTTTATATATTTATTAATTATTAATACTTAATTATTTAATAAAAATAACCTAAACTTTCTATTGAAATCGGATGTGCTCATCTCTTAAAGTTTAGAAACAATAGAGACCACTCTAAAAAATAGTCAGTTTGGAAGACAGCTTTTCCAATACTATTTGAAATTACACTTCGATCCCTAATATTTTCATTATAGGAAATAGCTTGTAATTTGAATCTATAAAATCGCTTTCCATATGAAGTTTGTTAATTATTATTAATTTTCTACAGTATTTAGTTTGTTTATTATAATTTTGAATTGGGAAACCCACAAAAATATATGAATCACATTATATTTGGATAATCTAAACAGATATTACACAAATCTTCTTTTTAGAAAGATATTATACAAATCTTTTAATAAAAATAGTATAGAAATTCATAGTTACCAATATAGGAAGTTCGAAAAATATTTTATTGATTGTAGTAGATATTTATCCATAAATATTCAAGAGTCAGTAAATATAATATATTATTGTAATTTTGTAAAATCTACCGTTGGATTTATTTTAATTGAATGCAGTACCCCGCTGAAACTGGAAATATTTACACCCACGCTCACTCTTTCTATTATTATATTTGAAAAGAGAAGAAAGAGGTGCCGATTCCTCCACTGCCCTCGTATTATAAATTATAATTTAATGTGATATGAATTATCTTTGCCATAATGTGATATGCGTGTCAATAGACTAGGCTGTGGGACCACCCACTTCAAAGGGGGAAGGGATAGAGCCGCCATTTTACGGTTTCAGTGGTGGTAAATAAGTCAGTTAGATGGGGCGTGGGGGAACACGCGGTAAAACCGAGGAGTTCCGCCACACGCGCGTGGAGCCATGGGAGTGACGTCGTCGGAAGATGCCCCTCCATCGTGGCCGTTGATTTCGCACATCTCGCAGATTTTTGATCGGACGAAGACGTGGGCCCACCAAGAGACGGTTAGGATTCAGCCTTCTGTGAACCGTGATGTTATATAAAAGGAAAGGGTCGCATTACGTCGTTATTGGAGCTGATTTCATCTCACTGTCCATTTAGAGAGAGAGAGAGAGAGAGAGAGAGAGAGAGAGAGAGAGAGAGAGAGCGAGGCAGAAAGAGTTTTGACTCGGCAAAGGACTGTGCAAGTTTAAACTCATCTCTCTTCTTTCTAGGGTTTTCACACTCCTCGTTTCTTCTTCTCTCTGACCAAGGTACTGATTTCTTCTTCGCATGGTGGTTTAGGTTCTTCAAACGCTTCCCCATTCTCTGTCTCTTCTGCTTTTTGATCTTCTGAAGAATTTTTGTCACTTGTCTTATCTTTTTTATTTCTTTTCTTCCGCATTTGGACGAGAATGCGGCTACTCTGTGCTGTCAGAGCTGCAATGCTGTTCTGTTTTAGCTTTGTTTGAAGCCTAGTTCCTATTTTATTCCTTCTTAATTGTTTGTTTTTTCGACGTTTCTCTTCTCGCTGTTCGGAGTGTCGTGTTCCGCTGTGTTTTCAGTGATTTCTTCTGCTTTTAGACTTCAATCGGTTTTCCGGAGTAGGGCTTGAGTTTTCTGTTTCCGATCACGCAAGTTCGTGCATTTTCGGTAACGGACTTCTTTTTGTTTTTGGTTTTGGTTTTGAAGATGCGCTAGTGGTACGAATTTCTTATGATATTTATCTAATTGTTAACGACTTTCAGTCTCTTGATACACTGTCTATGGTAGCGTTGCTTTTTGATCGCTGTCTTTCCCTCTCTCATTTCTGGTTCTGTGCTCTGTTTTTATGTCTCGGAGGATTTATCTGAACATCCATCCAGTTGACGTTATCTGTTCAAGTGTTTCTGCATGTGTGTTGCATGCTGGTTTTCAAAGTTCTTATGTCTTCTGAATTACTTGCTGAATCTGATGCTTAATTTTTCGGCTCCGCTTCGTTGGATAGGATATGAAAATTTCTGTGGCTGATGTATCTCTTAGCTGTCTTGATGCTTTGTACTTCACTAGTCCAAGAGACGATTCTCTAAACAAATTTTGTAACCATGCTTGCTCGTTTTTAACAGTTTTCGTGCCTTTCAACGCCATATCCGTTGCGTAATTTTTACTTTTAGTTGGATCCTAAAAGTCATTATCATCGTCATGATTA
The DNA here is from genome assembly GCF_001995035.1 of Momordica charantia. The sequence goes on from NW_019104592.1 coordinate 297,011, forward strand.
ATATTTCTAAGAATAGTATCGTAACTTTGTGTGCCTGTTAATTCGTCATGCAAGTTTTACATTGTGCTTCTGTTGATATTCTTTCAACCTAATTGGTCTGCATGAGGTTTCTCTTATTGTATGTTTTTTCTGGTCGGATTAGCTGCAATGGTTAATTACAATTTTCTATGTTCTTCGCTCCTCCAATGGGCTGAACGTTTCTTTGTGCAGTATAGTTCGTTGTTATATGCACTCCACTATGAACTGGGAATTTGTATTTTTTCTGTGGGTAGTTGGTTTGGCATATGTACTGTGGGTTTTCAAGTTCTATAAATCGAGCTGCTCAATATCTGTCCTCGTATCACTTGTTGGAATCTGCATTCCTTATGAACAATACAATAATGTTGTTGCGACTTAGTTTTAAATGAAAGCCAGATCTAGTTTTAAATGAAAGCCAAATGAGAAGATCATTACATTAGAGTTTCTAGCCAAATGTGTCTTATCTGTCATGTGTACATTACTTCAGGATGAGTTCAAATGAACCAGATGGAAATGGAGTAGATGGGGCGTTGCCCCCTCCACCTCCCCCACCTCCTATTCCTCCTAATGTTGTGCCAATTCAAGCTGAATTAGAACAGCCTCCAGAATTAGTGAAGAAAAAAGTTGTCCGGGTTCCAATTGCTCGACGTGGCCTTGCTTCAAAAGGCCAGAAGATAACTCTACTTACCAATCACTTTAAAGTAAACGTGACTAATATTGAAGGCCATTTTTTCCACTACAGCGTACGTTCCTTCCTCTTTTTTTTTCCGCCTTCTTTAAACCAATGTATGTTTCTATGTTCATATTTATTTAATTTTTTCCATTACAGGGTATTGTTATGGATATCTTATTCATATTTTAATAATATTTATAATTTTCAGGTTGCCCTTTCATATGAAGATGGTCGCCCTGTTGATGGGAAGGGTGTAGGAAGAAAAGTGATTGATAAAGTTCATGAGACTTATCACGGTGAATTAGCTGGAAAGGAATTTGCTTATGATGGAGAGAAGAGTTTATTCACTGTCGGCCCTCTCCCGAGGAATAAACTTGAATTTACTGTTGTGCTTGAAGATGTCTCATCTAACAGGTATAATTGATCTTATTTATAATTGAAACTATTACAAATAAAGTTGATGAATCAAACCTGTTTGCTTATTAGTATAATATATTTCGATTCCGACAGGAACAATGGAAATTGTAGTCCTGATGGTCATGGAAGTCCTAATGATGGTGACCGAAAAAGGATGAAGCGTCCCTACCGTTCAAAATCATTTAAGGTAGAGATTAGCTTTGCTGCAAAGATACCTATGCAGGCCATTGCCAGTGCTTTACGTGGTCAGGAATCTGAGAATTTCCAAGAGGCCATTAGAGTGCTGGATATCATCTTAAGGCAGAATGCATCTAAGCAGTAAGTGCGGCCTTTTCATTTTATCACTCTTTCCTGGTGGAGACCCTATCATTACTACATCTGATTATAGGACTATATATATGGTTCGGATATTTTTTCTAACAAGAATCTGGTTTGTTGCAGAGGTTGCCTACTTGTCAGACAATCATTTTTCCATAATGATGTAGGAAATTTTGCTGATGTAGGTGGAGGTGTTCTTGGCTGTAGAGGCTTCCACTCTAGTTTTAGAACAACCCAGAGCGGCCTCTCCTTAAATATTGGCAAGTTCTTATCATCTTACCTTTCTTTATATTTCTGGATTTTTCTATATTCTAATTGATTCTATTATTTTTTTTTTCCTTCAGATGTTTCCACCACTATGATTATACAGCCTGGTCCTGTTGTAGACTTCTTAATTGCAAACCAGAATGTGAGAGATCCTTTCTCACTGGACTGGACCAAGGTGACCAACGTTCGATTGATGTTCTCTGTGCTACTTATTTTTCTTTGCCTGACAGCTTTTTGTATGCTCTTGAACAACAGGCTAAACGAACACTCAAGAATTTGAGGATTAAAGCCAGCCCATCTAATGCAGAATACAAGATAACTGGATTGAGTGAAAAGCCTTGCAAAGAGCAAACGTATATTTTTTCTTGCTGTTACCTAGTATCCATTTTTGTTTCAGTGTTACAAATTGCCAATAAATAATGGCATTAATGTGCACTGAATTTTGAGATTCTAAGGGGCTATGTGAAAATAATTTCAAATCACTATTCTGGTGGTCCTTTTTTTTCTTTTTTCTTTTCTAATTATTCAGAACTAATATGGCGGTAAAGTTTTTTGGATGTTTGTTTTTTAAACGTTATTTTTCCTCATTATCTTTTCACGTCATGAATAACATACTTTTCAGAAAAAGATTAGTTATTCATGGATATTTGAATAGTGCTTTCAATGTGCCCAATAAAATTAATTCTTATTGGCTTTCAATCACAGTTTTTGATAGCATTTCGAAAACAAAAACGGAATTATTTTCCAAACGGATCCTAAATCTCTCATATCTTTCATGGGTGGATAACTTTATTTTGTGGTGCATGTTACAGGTTTACATTGAAGCAGAAAAGTGGAAGGGGGGATGATGAGGCGGATTCTATTGAAATCACTGTTTATGATTATTTTGTTAATCACCGACATATTGATCTTCGTTATTCATCAGATCTTCCTTGTATAAATGTGGGGAAGCCTAAGCGTCCCACTTATATCCCAATTGAGGTAGAACTATTATTCCCATTCAAACTTAAAAGGTCATAATGTTTGTGATTGCTTTTATTCATATTTAATGGTTTTTCCTTATGCAGCTGTGTTCTCTGGTTTCCCTGCAACGATACACTAAAGCACTGTCAACTTTTCAAAGAGCTTCACTTGTTGAGAAATCAAGGCAAAAGCCACAAGAAAGGATGAGGGTTTTGTCTGAGGTAGGTCTTGTCTTGTGCTACATTTGAATTTTTTTCTTCTATCGATTCTTAATACTGCATTATTGAGGTCTGTGCAGTCTTTGAAGAAGAACAAATATGATGCTGAACCTATGTTACGGTCATGTGGTATTTCAATAAATTCAAACTTCATTCAAGTTGAAGGCCGTGTTCTACCTGCTCCCAAGGTATTACTTGCAAGCTATAGTCTATTCAGCTGGAGAGCCATGTTGTTCTATATTTACTTGACCACTTAATTTTATGGTGTTTTTGATGAGTTTCTTCATTTTGAAGTTGAAAGTGGGCAATGGTGAAGATTTCTTTCCTCGAAATGGTCGGTGGAATTTCAACAATAAGGTTCGTATTTTGCTCACTTGATTTAGTTTTCTTGTTATTCCTGTGATTTACTTAGTGTTGTTAAATTTCAGAAATTGGCTCAACCTACCAAAATTGAGCGATGGGCTGTGGTGAACTTTTCTGCACGCTGTGATACACGTGGCCTTGTCAGAGACCTTATCAAATGTGGTGATATGAAAGGCATTGTAAGTTATCTTTTGTAAATTTATATATATAATTCTACACGAATAACTGACTGTAACACCTTTTTTGTTCATAGGCAATAGAAGCTCCATTTGATGTTTTTGAAGAAAATCCACAATTCAGACGTGCACCACCCATGGTCAGAGTTGAAAAGATGTTTGAGGAAGTTCAGTCTAAACTTCCTGGACAACCACAATTTCTCCTTTGCTTGCTTCCTGAGAGGAAGAATTCTGATCTTTATGGTAAAGTTGTACTTATCCACTCTTTGAATGCAAGAATCTTGGGAATATAATTATTTGTCTGAGGATGAAGTTGACAATATTATTCACGTTTCGCAGGTCCTTGGAAAAGGAAGAATCTTGCAGAGTATGGAATAGTTACCCAGTGTATTGCTCCTATGCGGGTAAATGACCAATATCTCACCAACGTGCTTCTGAAGATCAACGCTAAGGTAAGCGTATTTTTAGGTTTGTTTTCTTGGTATCGTGTCTTCTCCCTTGATCACTTCTTTTTCTTACACTGCGGATGAGCATGTGCTATATGCTGTTCATCCTGGTTCTGTTAACTGCTGCATCTTTGTGGCTAAATCCTCTTATCTTCTGTAGCTTGGTGGGTTAAATTCCTTGTTAGCAGTTGAGCACTCTCCATCAATTCCTATGGTTTCGAAGGTTCCCACAATTATCCTGGGTATGGATGTCTCACATGGATCTCCGGGGCAGTCAGATGTCCCATCTATTGCTGCGGTAACCTGCTTAATTTCCGGCCTATCATGTTATCTTATCGTCTTTTCCTTTTGCTAAGCTAAGTCTGAGTGCTATGTGAAGCCTGCCTCTCAATGTATAAGTGCTGATGGTATCCGTTGACCACAACTTTGGAATGTGTTTCATGGAAATGTTTTTCTACCCTATTTTCTAGGTGGTAAGCTCCAGGCAGTGGCCCTTGATTTCTCGCTACAGGGCTGCTGTTCGGACTCAATCTCCAAAAGTTGAGATGATTGATTCTCTATATAAGCGAATTTCTGACACGGAAGACGATGGGATTATGAGGTCGGGTATCTTATCTTTAAGCCATTTGGGTGCTGGATTTTTTTTCTTAAGCTCTAGTTCATTTCCTTTTCTAATTCTGACTATGTGGTTAAATTTCCTTGTATGCAATATTTGCTGAAACTAGAAGCCAGGGGTGTGTTTGGGAGTTATATAGGAAAAATACTTAATTAAGAATCATTTTGAACTTGGTTATAAGTTGGTTTTGAAGTGCTTTCTGATCCATCACTTTGGCTAAAACCATTCTACAAGTGTCCTCAAGGTACTTTTTGAGTTATTTCCAGGCCGAAACACCTGAAATCATTATTAAATAGGATCTACAGCTGGCTCAAATATTGTCAAGCTTGGCAAGGTTTGAGATACCATCTCAGATATTTAAATTTTTTTAAAATAGTAATAACAGTATATGTCCAATCTCTTCCTGTACTGAAAAGTAGCTTCATTTCTATAGTGCATGGTTTGCTGACTTCAAAAGTTCGTTTTCCATTTTGAATTTTAGGGAGCTTCTACTTGACTTCTATACTAGCTCAGGGAAAAGGAAGCCCGACCAAATTATTATATTCAGGCAAGTTTATTTCTAATAAATCCAGTGAGATCCTTGAATCAGCGCTATTGCATGGATTTTACTACATTTACTCAAATTGGCAATTAAAGTTAGAAACATCAGGATGTGCCATTTATTAGCACAGTTTGTGTCTATCGTTTGCATGCTTCTGAAGTTGCTTTTATACTTTCTTTTGGGCAGGGATGGCGTCAGTGAATCCCAATTCAATCAAGTTCTAAATGTTGAGTTAGATCAGATCATCCAGGTTTTAAGTGCTGCATTGAATTATTCTTAATATTCTCAAGGATCATTCAATTTAAAGATTATATAACCTTTTCCTTTTTTGAAATCTTTAGTCCTGCAAGTTTCTTGATGAAAATTGGTCTCCGAAGTTTGTGGTGATCGTTGCACAGAAAAATCATCACACTAAATTCTTTCAGTCTGGATCTCCTGACAACGTTCCTCCTGGTATACCTACTATTGACATTTTTAGTGCATGCAGTTTAATTGGTCTACCTCTAAATAATACTTATTTACACTTTTGCAGGAACCATTATTGACAACAAAATTTGTCATCCAAGAAACAATGATTTCTATCTGTGCGCACATGCTGGAATGATTGTGAGTTTTGTGTCTAGGATTTTGTTTTGGACGTATTTTATTAGCTCTTCTGTTTTGTTTTGTTCTTTTCTTTTTTTGGTTGCTAATTTTGTTTCACTCTTTATATTCTCCAAGGGTACTACAAGGCCAACTCATTATCACGTTCTGTTAGATGAAGTTGGTTTTTCGGCGGATGACCTGCAAGAACTTGTCCATTCTCTATCCTATGTGTAAGTAGTATTTAATTGAGATAAAAATCTCATTCTTTATTCACAAGTTCATACATGGTTATTGTTATTCTTTTAATCGTGTGTATTTTATTTTACAGGTACCAAAGAAGTACTACTGCTATTTCTGTAGGTAAGAATATATTCTAGTCCATTACCTTCTCTGTTATCGACATATGTTTTGCGGGATACTGAAAACAAAGTTGTACTGGATTTAATATCATTCTTGTTTCATTCGTTCAGTTGCTCCGGTTTGCTATGCACACTTGGCGGCGACCCAGATTGGACAATTTATTAAGTTTGAAGGAACATCAGAGACTGCGTCGAGCGATGGTGGGTTGACAAGTGCTGGGGCAGTTCCTGTGCCGCAACTGCCCCGGTTGCAGGAAAAGGTTTGCAACTCCATGTTCTTCTGTTGAGGGGTGGAGTTCAGAAGAAACAAGTGACTGGCGTGGCCTCGTAATGGTGGGTAAATTAGTATCGTCTAGTTTTGTGTTGCGTCCTGACTTAGTGCACAGGAGATGGTAGGGGGTATCCATCAGTAGATGGGTACAAGTTTATTTAGTAGGAGTGTTGTGGTTTAAGATAATCACCCTTTGCCCTTTGTGTTTGAACAAACCTGAACTCGATCTTGGTTTCTTGTGTCGCTGCTGGCTCCCTTTGTTCAGTATATAAATGCCAGCAAGGAAGAATGGCAAGGGACTTTTGATTTTATGGTCCAAAACTATCCTATAAAAGTTGCTGTTGGTCACCTGCATGCACTCGACAGTTGACAGACATGAATGAATGTGACCATTTTATTTTATTTTTCTGTGCTTTTGTTCCCCCCTCTTTCTAATCTTTATATTAAGCGTCTTGTGGTGTATTGGGTTTCAATTTCTTTCAGAAATTCATACACTAAATATATTTTCCTCAAAAAACAAAATTAAATAATAACTTTAAGAATTTGAGATTGAAAGCTACTTGACACAAAATAATATTAATAATGTTTCACTAATCATTAAAATCATATCAAATACGTTTAAAACTAGAAACGTCAAACAGACTTTGTCAAGTTAATAAAAAAAAAATGATTCTTGTTATTTTTATAATCAGAAAAACAGTAGTGATATAAAAAACTGCTAATTTATTTAAAAATAGGTGATGCGTTCACGACTTCACGTCATGATAAAATAAGTTTGAAAAAAACATAACAGAGTAGCAGTAGGAGCAGATGTAGAAGTCGCAGCTCACCTCTTCCTTTCTTTTTTCCCCTCTGCTTCTCTTCTCTTACGCGCTTTCCATTTCTCTTCTCTTCACCAGAAGAAGCTCCTCCTTCATTCTGTGCTTCAATGGCCGAGCGCGTTTATCCCACGTCTGAGTCTGACTCTGACTCGCTTCAGCCTTCTGCTTCTGCTGCATCTTCTGTAAACTCCGGCGACTCTATCCCTCCACCTAGTTCCAAAAACCCTCCCCCTGGCACCTATGTCATCCAGCTCCCC
>NW_019104592.1:305314-325872 GCF_001995035.1 Momordica charantia
TTATTACTTAATTAAAGTATTAGTAAATATCTGTCTCGTTGACGGACTTATATTTTAGAATTGTTTCTAATTTTGCTAACTAGTTGAAATTATGAAAATGCAGATATTTTCAGTGTTATAAATTTTAAATTTGAAAATTTAAAGATATGAAATTACATTCAAAAAATATAAAAACCTTGCATTTCATTTATATTAAAATTAAAATATGTAGAATATAATACATTATAAATTGAATAATATTACTAAAACACATCTGAAACTATTTTTAAATTGAGAATTGAAATTCAATTTATTCCTAAACATTGAAAGCAGTAAATACAACTAAATTTTTTATCAGTCATTGTTTTAAGTTATTTGAACAAATATATGTTATCTAACCACTTCCCTAAAAAAAAATATATTATCTATATATTATCCGTAGCTTAGATGCCATCTTAGCCTCCACGTGCTATCTACGTGCGGACAAGAAACGAGGAGAACTTTTCAATGCAACAACAACATGAAAGAACTACAGACCACTACTATTTATATAATAAATGTCCTCACTCATGATTGAAAATAATTAAATATTCATTAAATAAAAATTATATATAGTTGTATAAACTAATTAAAAAAATCCTATGCTCCACGTCTCATCTATGGCAAAGACCAGGAATCAAATTATAAAATAAAGTAATGGTTACAATTTATTGAAGTTTACGTTCATAGGGTGTACAGAGAACTATACAATGCTATGTATCTCTGCAAATTGACTCTATTTTGATGTATATATGCTGCTTGCATCAGCTCCTCCTTTATTTTCTGCTTCAATTTCAGGAAGGAAAAAAAAAGGAACAATTTACCATTCAATTTCCTTTATTATGTTCTTCTTCATATACAAATCCTGTGTCCCTCAATGACTCATCTCTAAAGCTTCACACATCTCCAATTCTCATAAACAAAACACGTGGAAGTTGGAACAATATCATCTTTTCTCATACCGACTGCTTTCCCAGTTTCTGGGATTTCCACGGATCGTAATTATTTTTCTCAGTTTGGATGGTCTCACCAAGTTCTGCATACATTTTCACTGAACACTCTGAAAACTCATTCAATTTTTCAAAGAACTTAACCAAGCTCGGTCTAAAATGATCAAAACCCTCCGGTTCTTCGTCCTTTAACAAAGACTCGTTCTCATTGTCAGCCTTGAAGGATGTCAAGATCGAAAGCTTCGTGCCTTTTCCTTTTCCTTTTCCCTTCTCCTTACCCTGGTTTTTCTCTTGATGTGGCAGAAAGCGGGTGGTTTCAGCTGCCAAGTCCTTTATCGAATCGACGACCTCCTTGGTAGGTAAACCATTAATCTTCTCCAACCAAGAACCACACGTAACGTATATAGGTGGAGGTCCATAAGTTCTGATTGATGGGGTTTGAACTTTCCTTTTTCCCCTGGATGATTTTTGAGGTAGAGACACACATTTCAGAAGCCACCCATCGATAGCTTGCAGATATGACTTCTGTGCTGAGATCCACTTCATAAAACTCGATGATAGGGATGTGAGTTCTGTTGCGAGATAAATGGTATTGTGCCTCCTAGTTTCCGACTGCATCGAGATTTTCATGTTGCCATGGTTGGACGCCGCTGCTTTGATGATCTGTAACTGAAGCTTGTGGCATTCGAACATCACTTCCCACATCCGACTTAACCTACCATTGTCCAAAAGATAACACCCATTCAAACATATCGGCATAGATTAATTACTACCAAAAATGAATGAAATGTGTATTAGGAACAAAAAAAAATGAAAAGAAAAATCAAGAGGCTGACTCTGTAGTGTATATTCTAATATGAATCTATGGTGGCAGCAAAAAGGAACTCACCCTTCAATCAACTCCTCAAGTTGTGGTTGGAGCTCCGTGTCCCGCAATTCTTCAATTTTCTTCGATATAGAATCTATTCTATGAACTCCCACTCTGATTCTGGAATGTAGATCCTTGATAATGGCTCGTGTTTTATCAATTTTTGGTAGACTCGCTTCTTGTGATTCTAAATGCCGTAGCATTTTACACTTAAGGTCATACTCTTTCCTCACCATCTCACTAGCCTGTAATTAACAAAACAAAACCAATTTTAAGGAATTACCTTGACATGCCAAGTAATTTCTGGTATCTAAAGCTGAATAAAATAGAAAGTTTGGCAGTACCTTAACTTCATCATGGAGCTTTTTTTCCCATGCATATAGCCTATCCAAGGTTGAAGCATGACTGCCTGAGTTCATGCAAAAATTCTCAAATAAGTTGCTAGAGTGGTCCTCAACATCCTCTTTCAAGTTTCCTCCTCCCAAAGGATTCCTGGAAGAAGACGAGCGTGACGATGCTGTCCTATGCCAAGTCAAGTACTTTGTTGCAGTTTGAACCGGCTCTAAGATAACACAAAGAAAGACAAATGATGAATGAAGTTATCATAGTGAATACTTACCTGGTAACAGGTTGAATATCGACTACATATGGGGTCACAGCTTATTAATACAGTAACATGTGCTGATAAAATATGTCAACTGAGTTCATACTGCATCCAAATGATTATAGAAAGGACTAGACCAGCATGATCCGAAATTAGTCGTACGCTCTGAGTTGGTTCAACATATACAAGTCAATGGCACAAAAGAACATAGAAAAATAAAGCCGCTTTTACATGCAACAAGTAAACTACTGAAGACTTAAACACTGCCCGTTTATTTGTTATCCAACTGAAGAGCTAGATATTTCATAAATCGGCTTAATTTATGATTTGTGAAGACCAAGAAGGTGGTTATACCTTCACGAACCACGGTTGGGTCCTCTCCACAGGAAAAGCAGGACCTCAACAATGTTGATGATAGTGATTGGCCTGCGGAGGGGAAATCAATCTAGTTAAGATGTTTCAACATGATATTTAATAGAATAACACTTTAGAACATCCAAATCCTTCATCAAGAGATGGGTCGTCTGGCTGCTCATTACACAATTGTTCCAAATAATTTAACTGCAACTTTGAAATAGTGAAAGAACCATACAAAATCACAAGGCACCACCATCACCCCATTAGGCAATAGGTAAACCCCCAACGATACCTTTCTAGTACAAGATAGATCATATTATCAATTAAGGGATCACAACCAAATCTAAGAACTTCACCTTAAGCTCAAACCTTTGAGTGTAACACACACACACACAAGTAGAGGGAGAGCAAGAAATTACTTTCTTTCCCAGGAAAAATTGGACGTATATGCAACTTATTTGCTTCAAGCATTCTTGGAACTTCTTTACCAGATTCAGAAGCTTTTACAAAAAGTTCTTCAATTTCTTTCATGCTTGAAAAGAAGTCCTTCGGAACAACTGTATTTTCAACACTGTCTTTCTTTACAGTTGCTTTACCAAAGCCAGTTGTAAATGGAACTACTGAAGACGTGGTTCTTAAAGGTGACAAACCAGGAGAGTGGTTCTTCTCCTGATTCACTAACTCAGGCTCCGAAGCTACACTTTTCATGGTATGCAAAGTAGGAGAGGTATTAACTGTATCATCATGTACCCTGTTAAAATTTTCAAAACTTCGCACCAGAGTTTCTGAAGCAGGTTCGTCATCAAACTCATCCTCAGAGTTTTGAGATTCCTCCCCTCCATGTAAAGAATCCTTCTCTTCTCTATCTCCACGTTCAGAATTTCCATCCTCTTCCTTTAAGTATCCTAAATCACCAGCATTTTCAAATTCAAACCCTCCGTTCATACCATTACCATCTTGAAAGGAAAAATCATGTTCATTTGAAGGGAAAAAGTAATCCCAAGTTCCTTCCTGAGGTACAGAAGAGCCTTCAAATGATAGTTTTTGGGGTCTTTCAGAGGATTGAGGTGCGGCATTTGGTGGAATGTCTGATGAGGTTATAGTCCCAATAACAGGTAAGGGCAATTTTTCTTCAACCTTGTTAGCAAAGCTACCCCTGAACTTCATATGATTTGCCTGAAACCGACTTGAAGGAGGAGGAGAAGGTGACGGAGAAAGATTACCAACAGTGTCCACATGTTGTGAGAAGGACGGAGAGGAAAATGAGAATTGGGATACAGACTTCTCAGTAAGGGCAAGGGGCTCAGGAGTTGCATTAGTGGAAGTGTACAAGGATGATTCTGCTGGAAGTTCAGGTTGTACAAAAATCTTGAGAGCAGTCCCTGTACATCTTAATGACTGAATGTATTCAGCATGGGCTGTAGCTAGTGAGCATCTTCCATGAAGGGCTTGCTTAACAAACTTCTTCCTTTCACGGCAAAGTCGAAGGGTCTTATCTTCCTCTACTTTAGAACTCGAGGCTCCCATGTCCGTAGACCTTACTGCTGGATATCCCTCTTAACACATAACTTGGATTCCATACTCATCCTGAAAATCAAAGTTAGGAATGATATACTAAGAAATCATCAAACAGCAAATAAAACTTAGCTGCATAAAGATGCAATATCTTTAAAATTATTTGCTTGAAATGTGTAACTGACATTAGCAGCCAATTTCTTGAAATTTTCATTCATCCCCACATTAAATCAACAGATGAAGAAGATGACAAAGAAACCACAATAAGTGTAGCAAAGAGAAGTAACGATCAACAACATCCCCTAACAAAAAAAAAAGACTATTCAAAGCAATTAGAATACTCCAAATTTTGAATTCAGAAACAAAATACAAACGAAATCCAATTCAACTATCTTGAAGTTTCTAAATGACTAATTGACAAATCTACTGATGCCCAAACAAAGTATTCATAACAGAAAGTATGAGAGAAACTCTCTTAGCTGACAAAATACTTTGCCCAATATCAGACAATTAAAAATCATGAAAGAAATGGAGACACCAAAAACTTGGAGTAAGAAGTAGCAAGTGAAATAAAAAAACGTGTACAGATATCATTTCGGAAAGGAGATAAACATACAAAAGAATAAATATCCCGGGAAAACACTGGAAAATAGATTGTAGGGTGTACACAAATCATTAGTTAAGATTAAAGTTCTAAATTGAAACTTTCAAGTAACAAAAGCAGCATTGTTGACCAATAACAATTTTTAATCCCGGGGGACAGAACAACTAAATCACAAAGGCAAACATATGGAAATGAAAAGAAGTGCTTAACTTTATAGATACATGTGGTTCTATGGAGGTGACAAGTGAGAGAACAAACGATGGAGAAAAGAGCTTCCTTCTTAAAGAAATTTCCATTCCCCCCTTGCAGAAAGTAAGAAATAAAGCAAAACAACAAGCAGAGTTCATAAAAGAGGGCAAGAATACTCGCCGACTTCAATTCAGACATTACGAAAGCAGTCTCTAACATCTAGAACATGAACTGCATGCATTGAGAATCAAATAGAATACAGGAGAACTCGGACTCAAATTCGCATAGAAAGCACGAATTGGAGGGAGAAAAGAAAAAGAGAGAGAGAAAAAGAAGAAAGAATTGAATGGAAAGGGGAGCCAGTAAAGACTAAAAAGTAGCGAACTAAAGATATGAGCCCTAAAAAGGAGAACATCAAGGGAAGAGATGAATCACCAGGAAGATTCAAGGGAGAGGCACCAGAATAAAAACAGAATCGTCCCAGAACGCGAAGGTTGTAACTCCGCAAATCATAACATTCAATCCAGGGGAACCAAAATAATTTACACAATAATAGATCAAATTCAAAGAGTGGGGGTATTAGTATTAGGCAACCGAGCCATTTTCGAGTTAAAACAGAAAGGAAAGAACCCAGAGTAACCAGAAGGCAACAGGAACCAGGCGAATGGATAAGATTGAGGACCACGAGAAACCCAAGCTCGCCGGCACCGTCAATTATGACACAAAATCAAGAACCGATCCAAAAATCAGAAACAAAGCGCGAGTTGCACGAAACAAAAGGAAAAAGGGTGGATCATAAAGGACCCAAAAAAGCAACAAATTTAAGTAAAAAGAAAAGAATTAGGAACAGCAATAGGAGTAGCGAGCATACCAGAACCAGAGTTTGCATCGAAAAGTTGGTAGTGGAGAAGAGAGGAGAAGAGAAGGGGCACATGGAGATGGTAGAATCATCATTCCATTGAGAGAAAGTATGGAGTTTTTACAGAGAGAAAGGAGAGGGTGAAACTGAGAGAATAGAATAAAACAATGAGGAATGTGAAGTAACCGCGACTGCGTCAGTGAGTCCATGCAAAAGCAAAACGGACATACAAATTCCGGAATTGGAGACTGGAGAGTGGAGCCCCCCGCCGTCCACCCTTTCTGTCAGATCAGATCCATTGGCGCGTCGTATCCACGCTTCACCTTTTTTCTTTTCTTATAATAATTTAATAATAACTTCTTATTATTCACCTACTTTTTTAAACTAATTTAATAACGCCAGGTTATAGTTGAAACAAATATACGATGAAATATTATTTCATTACATTTTTTAATCTTAAAGGTTGAGTTTAGTGTCTATCTTGTCCGAGATATTAAAAGAAATGTTTTTAGTTCCTAAATAATTAAGTTGACTGTTTCCACATTCTATCAAATATTTATTTTCATCATAGAGCTTTTTTCCCATGCAAATAGCCTATCACACTGCGAGTGAGAGGAGTAACAGAACATTATTTTCTTTCTTTTTTTCATCTTTTAAATTGTTGGTCATATGAGTCAAATAACTATATAGATTTCCTTTTTAAGTTTTAGGACTAGATAATACGAAGCTATTAAAATAGTGAAATAGAAAAAATTAGAAGGATGTGTTTATATAGACTATTAAATCCCACCAAACTATGAGTGTGTTGAAGAATTATATTATAGTTATGTTGAAGAATTATATTATAGTAAGCAATATTGCAATTAATAATAATAAGCGTATTTGTCAATTTAAATATAACTCAATTGATTGATATATGTACTAAGAAGTTAGTTTGAATCTCCGCACCTTCGTCTATTGTTGAACAAAAAATAGTGAATTTAATTTATCGAGAATATAGTACATGAGAAGGAGTTTATTCTTTTAAAAAAATAAGAATTCATATTTTATAATCATGTACGTTGGAGTCGGTTCAATACTATAATATAATTCATACTGAATGACAAAATGTTATGCAGAAATAGATAATAAAGAGTGGTCACACTCACAGCACAATAAAATATTCTTTGAATTGAGACTTTAGGTTGGATTCTGTTCTAAGAGAAAAGCAAAAAGGTTAGAAACAGAGGGTTGTAAAAATGACAGCAAACCACAGAATCTCAAACTAAGAACCCCACTTGTGCGCTGTGCCCTTTGCCCTTAGGAAAACAAAGCATCCCTTTGCCCCCAAAAAAAGAAAGAAAAAGCATCCCTTGCAAAATAAAAATAAGAAAAGAAAAGAAAACAAATCATCCACCCACATCATATCATCATATCATAAAACATAATGATTTACATAAACAAAACATCAATTCCATTACCAAAAGTTTACAGGCACCACTTTTCTCTCATGTCCTTGCTATTATGGCTTCGATAGATTGCTTTATTTTGTTTTCATTATCTAGACAAAGCTTAATATAGAAGCATTTGATTGTAATTAGGCATAAAATGTTTTATTCTATGGCCAAAGATGGGTGAAAACTAAACATGGTAGCTCTCTTGAACAGTCAAATTTTGTGCAGTGAATTGCATATCTTTGCATAATCCAGACACCATGGAACAGCACAGTTACTGTTGAATAAAAAGGCAACAGTTGAGGCTCTTTACTTCTAGGATATTGAACCTATTTATGCTCTAATTAATTCTTTGTTTGAAGAAACAATAACAATTCCGCTAGTGTTCAGAACCACCAAACTAACCATGCCGCAATAAGATAAATATTTACAATGGAACAGCTGGTTTCTTGCAGTTGCATGCATGGAGGACAAGAACTTTTTCTTTAGCCTTACGTTGTGTTATGCACTTTACATTCCGATCTTGTGTACGAGTAGTTCAAAAGCAACCCATTCAAAGAAATTTATATGGGGTGATAATTTTGACACAGGACATCAAAAACTGCAGTTGCTGCTCACTTTACAACTCCTAGACTATGATCCCTGAAACTATATTAAAATAAACAGTAACTCGTTCCTAATTTAAGGCACTCAAAATCACCTACCTCTGGCGGGCAGAACTTCGCGTTACTCTCCTTGTCTCTGGAGGAGGTTGGGAAGCACTGGCTCCATTTGAATCTGAATCCATGTCTATGTTCAATCTAGATTTCTTCCTTCTCTGTGATGATGACTGGCCTTGAGTGCGCCTATCTGGCTCATCCTCTTCTTCCTTGGACTCCATATTGGTTACTGTAGATCGCCATTTAGTGCCACAACCTGGGCAAGCCCTTTTACTCTGATAATAGTCAAATATAGAACTGTTAGGCACAAGAGAACTTGTAGATTAAAAATTTTAAACAGTGGGTTAAAAAGGCAGCCACATCATGTTACCTTTTTATTGGATAACATTTTCTTAAGGCAATACTGATGTACACGGACAGTGCAACCTTCATTATCGCACAACTCTGCCTGTGAATAACAAATCAAGCAAAGATATATGGAGCTTAAATCATGTTGAAATCCAAACAAATTGCGTGACCAACATAAAATCCTTTTCATCAAATGTTCAGGTTTTCCCATCAGTGTGGGGACTGGGGAAAATAATGCAGCATAAAGAATTGAGATAAAATGATGATCGACTGTATAGGAGCCTGCTCACTAGGGTAAATTATAGAATAGAAACAAAATGAAAGAACAGAACCTTCACTCCAGCCTCGTTGCACACTTCGCATGAAGGTATATCATTAGTGCGGAACCAACTTCGCAGATCAAGAAACGATCTGACACCCAGATTTACAAAACCATCAGGAGTGCAGTTAAGCCACTGATCCTGTGCAAGCTCAGCAATTGTTTTTTCCTTGAGAGATATTGAGAAATTCTTGAAAGCAGGTGGGATGACTTGAGACGACTGGGACCCCATATCCCCCAGCTGGCAGTAATAAAACAGTAATAATCAAATAATGCATGCGAAGATTATACAATAGGATCCTTAAATATGTGGAGAAGCAGACAACGGCATACAAATACAAGGAACAGGAAACTTCTGTCAATTCTCAACTTACCCACCATAGTGGCAAGCAAAACTCTTGCAACCAAATGATGTAGAATTTAAGAGTGGTCTTGGACTCTTAGTTTTAAATTTAACAAATGATATTAAAAATAAAATGAAAAACTCGGGAGTGCCTCTAAAGCAAATTTCATTCACCTCAAAGTTGAAGAGGCCACAAAGAAGTAAACGTATCAAGAAATACTTTAGTCATTAGACCACTGTCAGCCTTACAGCTCCCAGTATCCAAATTTGATTGATTAGATACGGGCCTTTACCATGTAGGCATGTACAAAACGCTTGTCACTCCATTCTCAATATCTAAAAATTTGTCGACGGATTCTTATATATATATGTATATATATATCTTATATATATATGTATATATATACATATATCCATAAGTGCCCAAGACAGTCTGCACACCCCTTGACTATTTTGACGGAAATTTATCATTGTTTCTATAACTAGCTAGGTGCTGAATAAAGATGTCACTTTTCAATGACTAGTAACCTTCTACAAGTGATATAATCTAAATATCAATCGATACTCTCGCAAACTCGTTCCAAAAAATTATTTTCTCCCAATAAACATGACAACTGTGAAGAATGTTCTTGTCAAGAGTACACTATATAACGTGGTGACTGGAATTAGTATTAATTATAACGCAAAAGACCAGAGATTCCAATTTCCGTTAAATATGCAGCTCACTTTGACAATAATGGGCTCAAAAGAATGCAAGCATCACACTTCAGTAGAATGGGCTAGAAAAAACGGTCGTATTGGTCAAAGATAAACGAGAGAAACCTGATTTTCCAACTGCAGATGAAGAGCAGCAATGTTGGATATTCCTCCTTGAGCAGATGGATCTTGTGCAATTGCTTCAACCTGACATACCCAAAGTTTTTATATGAAATACTACAACAACATCAACAAAACAAAAGAAAAGGTTCAGTTCATATATTATGAACACTAAATTATTAAAGAACACCAATACTTCTCATTTTCTATATTTCAATAAATGATGTAGCATGAACCCTAAGCAGTTAAAGCCACTAAACCCAAAGCAGCTAACAATCAAAGTTCCAAAGCAGATAGTCCTCACTGCTCACTCAGACTTCTCTCAGAGCTCTAGGGAGAATTGGCAAAGCCCTAAACTGATGAGTGAGTCTGTCTGTTGAGTGGGAATGTTTTACAACTTATAAACGAGTATGGGCTAATAACGATGAGAATAATCAATTAGTACTTGAGATTACAATATAAACATCATAAGAGATGAGAAAGCCATAACATATTTCAACAATATATTCATGTAGGTGCAAGCGCAAGATGGTTTCTTTGATAAGATGAATATATTTTGGAGGCTCTTGGTGGATACAATCTTCAAGGCTATTTGGTTCCAAAGGAAGCAGTTACCTTTTGAGAAAGCCTTCTCTATTCAACATGAGACTTCTGATAGAATTATCTATGGGTTTCTAGATGATGTACTCTCCTTAATAGCTCTATAACTATTCTTCTTTTGATATTCAAGAGGGAGTTTTTTGCAACTCTTTGGCTAATTGGTAGATTTCCTTGTATTTGTTCTAGTATAACTAAGAAGAGGATGAGAAGGTCATCCATATACATTCATAACTAATCCAGTGAAAATGGCAATGGTGACAGCTTAATCTATATATTACGGATGTTGAACGGTAATAAAGAAAGAAAGAAAGAAAAGACTGAAGAACCTCACAATGGCTTTGTAGAAGGCAATCTGTGGAACTGAATATTTTGTTCCCAGTTTGGATTGCTCGTCAGATACATTATTGACCAAGCCATAATAAACACGACCGTCATATTGGTTTCTGCAGCCTCTCAACTCAAACTGAGCAAAAGAAAGTGCTTTATTTATCGCCAGGAGGTAATTATTAAACAGCTGCTGGTCATTATCTGCACCAAAACAAATATCGAAATAAAAGTTTTCAGTAAAATGCATAAACGCAACAGTAGAGAGTGCCATCCATGGGCTAGTATGTGTATAGCCAAGGTACACACAAGTTGATCCGAACACTCACAGATATCCCAAAAAAATGTGTACATTATATCCCTGATAAACAATCAATTAAAAATATTCTTCTTTTACAATCGATTATGCTAATGATTAGGGAAAGAGAAAGGCGTGATGATAGGGAGGTGTATGCGGACTATAAGAATACAGATTATAACCTTTGGAAAAAGTAAAACAAAACATTACATTCTCTCTGAAGCAACCGCCGAAAGGGATGCCCATTCCGAACACGTACACTGATATGAACCCAGATGCAATTTCTTCCAGTATGAGGTTCATTAACATAAGATTTAGAAACCATTACATTGCAAATATTAAGAACACACTGCATTGTTTGTTAGACAAAATCGAGCAGGACTCCGTACCCTTAAATCATTACTTCCCAACTTGGATATCAAACGGGGAAAGTATAAATAATTTCAAACCTGGGCTCTTTCCAGTGATGCGCGTAAACATCAAATGAAACTGATCCTCTCTTAGTGGGCCGCGTGCGAGTAGCGCTTGAATGAGAGTATGATGTCTCCAACTCAGCTCTCGCATTTTGAACCCTAATTCAGGGTCAACTAATACTTGAAAAATTCAGACATTGTTGATTCTGTACAGAAATTTCAACCAAAACACAGAAGAGAAGAGTTTGTACACGAAGAGATTTCTGAGACTTACCCGGCAGTGAAGTTCCGCGAACGAGAGCCGCTTTCAAAAGGCGGGAAAGATTGCCATTTAACGATAAATATTATTCTGTGAAGTTTTTGGTTTCGGAATGGAACTTTTACAGGGTTACTTTTCAAAATGACTCGTGATTTCGATTTTTAGATAATTAACCTCCGTGTTAATAATATAATATTGGGTAATTTTAGACAAATAGTAATTAATGTTCTTTCCAAAAAATTGAGTAATTAATGTTTCATTGATTTTAAGGAAAGGTAAAAATAGTGGGACTATTGTAAATTTTGTTTATGCAGTATGATATATTTTAATTATATTTTTATCCTTAAAAGAAGTATAATTCAACGGTAATTGACATATATCTCCAATTAATAAATTGTGAGTTCGATAAAAAAAACTTCATTTTAATCCTCTATCATTGAGATGTATTAGGAAAAAATAAACAATTTCATTAGCTTCCCCCTTTGAAATGGAGATGAATTTATAATTTCATGAAAACAAAATCAAAGAATCTTCGTTGCATTTTTTTTTTTTTTGAGAAAAAATAAGTCTTCAATGCATTTGAAATAAAGTTGTATGGTTTGTGGGTAGGGGAACAAAATTTTGGGATATAAAGTCAAATATTGATTCCTCTTCTCGTGAACAGAAGATGTAAAAATTACATTAATAATGTCATATTTTGTCTGTCTCGAAATATTACATTATTAAATAGTAAAATACATTATTATTCCCAAAATTTTGCCGTCCTTCTGTTTACTACAATAACACGTGGTAGAAATTTAAACCTACGATATTTTGATCCGTGATACATATTTTAATTAATTAAATTATATTCATGTTCACAATTTTGACTATCGTTCATAGTCTATTTGTCTGCACATAAAAAAATATATATATTTTCCCTCATCTTTTGATCATAAGAATAATATAAATAATATTGTACTCTAATCTCCAAATTTTCTCCTATGCCATCAAACTATATAATGTTGTTTTAAACGTGATCAAATCATAAATCAATTTTAATGGTTCAAGATTAAAATTAAATTTTTTAAATGATAAGGGTATTACTAGAACATATACTAAAGTTTAAGGACGTAAATAAAATTTGAAAACTTTGTCATGCATTTCACTATTTTACAAGTCACTACCACGTTATCTTTTCCAGAAACATTGGCATTATGGTAGTTTTATAACAAAGTGTGTTAGAAGGTTAAAAAGTAAAAAATGAAATTTTTAGAAGTTTGAAGGTATTAATTATTATTGAAACTTGCACAAAAGCTAAGGGACATTTTGTGTACTTTGACCTTTTTAATTCAATTTAATGTACCATGCACTGTTTTTGTAGTTTTTTTTTTACTGCTCTTGGTTAAATTTCCTCTAGAATTATTAATATTTATTAATGGAACAAATTTAAAGTTTGATACTACAATACATGAAGGTAAAAATTGGAACGAATTTAAAGTATGCTACTACAATACGTGAAGGTAAAAATTAGAATAGACGAATAAGTTGTCAAATTAACTTGGATGAGACCATTACTACAATCTCAAGAGTTCCAAGCTCTTTTTTTATTGGTTTTTTTTTCTTAATCTACAATCTCAAGAATTAGGTCCATGGTTTTAAATATCGACGCTGACATTTCTATCGACATATTCATGTTTCTATGGGTTCGACATCGACATTTCTATTATAGTACAAGCAAATCGACAAAATATACAACATGTCACTAATATAGACATAATATTAATATTAATTATTTTTAACTAGTTTAGAAATAGAAAAATATTTATTTGTTAATTTAAATATTTTTTTACGATTTTTTTATTTTTCTAACTTTTATAGAAATATCCATCGACATTGATATTTTATCAATATTTTTATTGATATTTCCATGAAATTGAGCCCTCGATATTTTCACGAAATTGAACATTGATATTTCCATCGAATATTTAAACCGTCGTTAGATGTAGTATTTTATAATTTTATTTTTCGGATTGTTTGTTTCTGTTTTATGTTCCCATCCAGAAAAAAAAAAAGAAAATATATAAAATAAAAAATAAATAAAACCGCACATCTGTATAAAGATGCAGAATTCAGTCGGTCCCCTTCGACCATGGCGCCCATGGCGCCCTTCTTGACTGTCGACTTTGTTTTGACATTCGAAAGTTGTCTCATGGCAGTGGTGGATTTCAATTTTCTTTGCAATTAAGGTGAAGTCAGTTCCGTTTCCGCATTCCTGTTCAATTTCTTTTTTTCTCCTTTTTGTGGAAGAGTGCGGAGTGGAGTGGCATGCTTGCATCTGAATTATCCTAGGGTTTTTAGTATGAATTACTTCACCCTACTATTGAGTCCCGACTGCAACTTTTACTTATTTTTCATTGCCATCAATTGAGTTTCCTTCCAATATCTACGAGCGTGATTGAGTAATTGACATTTGATTCTTAAGCGAATTTTTGGTGATTCCAACACCCATTTTTCACATGCTATCCGATGTCCCACGAGCACTGTTGAACGTTCTCTTTTGTTTAGGCGAGATGAAATTTTTGGTAGTTTCCATTACAATTTTGACCCTCTTGACAAGAAACAAACCAATGATTCTCGAGTACCCAACACTCGAGTTTGTTCTGATTTTCAGCTGGTTCGAATCAAAGCGCAAACGCTTGGTTGGCTGGATTAATTGTGGTTACTCCCGAGATTCTTGCGTTTGGACATTTTCTGGATCCGTAACCTTGAGAAGAGAGAAGAGTAGTTAATTGGTGTGCCCATTTCTTGGTGAATCATTTGTATGTGTATATGTTCCTTCAAAAAATGTGATTGCTCGTTATTTGCTCATTATCTGAGAACTCTCCATTAACCGTCCTGAGTGTAATGTAAACATGTTGTGTAGTTGTCATTTGACAGATGAATTATAAGCCAGCCACTTAAAGCTTGAACTTGTTTGATCCTTTTCTTGACAGCTATCTTTAATGCAGTTGTGTTTTCACATTTATGTTTTGCAGGATACACAATAGTCCAGACTTAACATGGATGGCAAGCATTTGCAGTGGAACCAATGGCAGCTGCTTGATTCCGTTCTTCCTACTGGTGGCTTCGCCCACTCATTTGGTCTCGAGGCTGCAATACAAGCTCGCATTGTCTCACAACCAGAAGATCTCAAAACGTTTGTGATCCATGTGTTGGACAACACTGGAAGTTTGCTTCTTCCCTTTGTGCACTCAGCAACACTATCTCCTGATTTAGAAACTTGGCAGAAAAATGACAGATTATTGGATGCAATGTTGACTAATGAAGTTGGTCGGAAGGCATCCATTACGCAAGGGTCAGCTCTCATGAGAGTTGCAGCTGTAGTATTTTCCGAAATCCCATCTTTGAAAACGATGAGAGAAACCTTCTCAGGCACTGGGGCTGTTCCATTCCACCATGCTCCCATATTCGGGCTTATTTGCGGGCTACTTGGATGGGATAGTGCAATGTCGCAGAGGGCTTATCTGTTTATTACCATGAGAGATGTTATTTCTGCTGCAACAAGACTGAATTTAGTAGGACCTTTGGGTGCAGCTGTGTTGCAGCATCAGCTTGCGCTTGTTGCTGAAGACATACTGAAAAAATGGATGAACCGTCCTGTTGAAGAAGCTTGTCAATCGGTTCCTCTGTTAGAGACGGTACAGGGCTGCCACATGTACCTGTTTTCTAGACTGTTTTGTTCTTGAAAAGTATGAAAGCATGGAATTAGACTGATCCCTCCACTGATTTTGAGTCCCTTTTTTTCCCTGGTAAATGCTTGGTAATAGTCGTATTATGGGGTAATAGTGGCATGTGATCTTGTGTTCAAACTTTACATCGTTAATTTTTCAATTGATATCGATAATTTCCAATCATTTACCAGGGATGGGGACTTTTATCCTGTTGGATAAAAAAAATAAATTATATAGCATAGTTCAAATAGATACATCACCTATACCATCTTAAAAGTTGATTGTTCCATATTTTATCCCTGCTGTGGTTGAACTAAAAAAAATATTAATCCTTAAATTATGATCAGGATGATAGTTTCGTTATTACACATAGTTGAGAATATATTAGAAGAAAGAAGAGCCAACAACTTTAATCTTTTTACTTGGTTGATGATGTTAGGTTCAAATAAATAGTTGTCACATTTAACGTGAAGTTTTCACAATAGGTAAATTCAAAGTCAAACACAGAAGTGCATAATTTTTCTTTTAGTTTAACCTGAATTATGCTCAAATTAACTCGGGTAGTATATTTCAATACAAAGAGTAAAATAAGTTAAAAATTAAACCATATTAGTAAAACAATTCAAGATTATCACATGGGAATTTTATAAGCTTATTTAAAATTTAATTTAAAAGAAAAAAAAAAGATCCCTTTTTTTATTTTAGAATTTCGTATAGAAAAAAAAAATCCCTTAAAAAGTAGAACTAAAAAAGAAAGTATAATCTATTCGACGAGAGAGTTATTTTAGTTTTTTCGAGCATAGACTATAGAAGAAGAAAAATCGACGTTAAAAGTTGAAACCCTTGAATCTTCGGTTCCAAGACTGCCATACCCATATACGCATATCGACTCTCCCCACTCTTCTGTATTATCCAATCTCTGCTGCGTACGAAACTGTTTCGAATCGCCTTTAATCTGCACCTCTCCGGCTACTCCCTTCACTCCAAACCCTAATTTCAAATCCAGGTGATTTCTCCTATTTCTTTTTGTTCTTCCTGAATTTTGGTTCCAAGTCCCCTCTTTAACTTTCTAGTTGAAAGGATTCGCGTTATCGCTTATTTTCAACGCTTTAACGTTACATTCAAATGGCTGATTGTTCGATCCCGCATTAGGGTCTTCCGGGGAAGGAGAACACGCGTGCAAGGGAAGACCATGGCTGTAACAGCCCCAGGGCAGCTCAACGTTAACGAGTCCCCATCGTGGGGATCTAGAAGTGTCGACTGCTTTGAAAAATTGGAGCAGATTGGCGAAGGCACTTATGGGTTCGCTATTTGTGCCTATACCCTCCCCCCTTCTCCCGCCTTATTTTAAATATTTGCTGCGGTAGTTGTTGCTTGTTGGATTTGGGGATTTTTCCATGCGGTTGTTTTCGTGTTATGACCTCATTAGTCGATAACATACTGTTTTGCCGTTTCTTTTTCTTTTCTTTTTATATGTATTTACTCATATACTCCTCTAAGCTTACATGGATGGGAATTTATCGGGAATTCACGTGTATCAGAATTTGAGTTATCAATTTCAAACAGAACCAAACTGAAGCTTGTAGCAATTGTTGTTCTCAGTGTCCCTTGTCAAATTGTCTGCTTTCCTCGTGTGGGTGAATATTTTTAATTGTATTTTCTGTGAACTAATGTTTCTAGTCGAAGAATATGAGAAAAATGCATGTTGGGAAAGTTGTTGCGGCAGATTTTAACCGAAGTCCGTTACACCATTCCATTTATGTATTCTGGTGTCTTTTTAACCTCTATTTCTTAGATTGAATACCGTGAAAGAATGTTACGACACAGAAAGATAGATAATGGCCATTAACGAAAACATTAAGAATCTTTTAACAAACACCAAACTGCATTGCTTTATTGAGCACTGAAAGCGTGGTGAAACTATTTAAATAAGTTCCCATTAATGAACTGAAATCACATGGATTTGAAAAAACATGGGTAATGATGGTCCTCGTAGCCCCTATTTATGTCCAATTCCATTACTACTTTGGACATAGCTTATGCTCTAGGCGTGCAGCAATCTACTCTAAGGTGGGCTCCTCACTTTGATATGATTTATATGCATGCTTCTGACTAATTTAGTGTTCATGGTAATAGGAGAAGTTTCTCTCACCTTGTGTCATAGATTTCTAATCACTCTTCTGCTCCAGGTTGATGATAGTTTATTTCTCATTGTTATTTATATATCAATTTAGTTGCTGATGATGTATGTATTAATTTGTACCCATGTCCTTTTGCACAGGCAAGTTTATATGGCCAGAGAGTTAAAAACAGGTGAAATTGTTGCACTGAAGAAAATACGAATGGATAATGAGAGAGAGGGGGTATGCTTCTCATTCACTTGTTTTTTTTCACCACCTGACTGACTTGGGTAGTTTATGTTTATTTGCAAGCACTGTAGTTACCCCTGCCATTATATGAGAATGCTAGAGTTTCCAGTGCTGGCTATCAACTTGAAAGTTTAAAAATTTGTATGATCACTCACATTTAAGTCGAAGCCTTAAGATGCTCTTTTACAGACAATGTAACAGTACCTGCCATGGAGAATATTCTGTTAGTGTTATGCTCCCATTTAAGATAGAAGCGTGTTCTGTGACGTAACGCTCAATTCATTTGTCCGTGTAGTTTCCTATTACTGCCATACGAGAAATCAAAATTCTAAAGAAGCTCCATCATGAAAATGTAATCAAGTTGAAAGAGATTGTGACATCTCCAGGTATCATTTTAACATTTCATTACTTTTGTTGTGACCTATGCTATGTGGTTTTTTTCTTTGTTTTTCTTGTTTTATAAAATTCGGTTGTGTTTTCTCAGGTCCCGAGAAGGATGAACAAGGGAAGCCAGGCATGTTCTCTGTTGTAATTTGCAGCATTAGCCTTCAATGCTACATAACTGTCCTTTTCATTTTTGTAGAATTTAGTTGCATCACCAAACCTTCCTTTTTAAATTGAAGTAAAGAATGTATAGCATGAATTTCTTATTCTATAGCTATTACATGGATCTGCAGATGGTAACAAGTACAAAGGTGGCATCTACATGGTTTTTGAGTACATGGACCACGATTTGACGGGTCTTGCTGATCGTCCAGGGATGAGATTTTCAGTTCCCCAAATTAAGGTATTAACAAAGGATGCAGGCGTCCTTTTTCTTGTTCAATAACTCCTTTGGTGTATGAGAATTATTGGGGCGTGTCTTTTTTGGACAGTGCTACATGAAGCAGCTTCTCACAGGGCTTCATTATTGTCATGTAAATCAAGTACTGCATAGAGATATAAAAGGTAATTAAAAAGCCACCATTCATGAATATCCCTTCTTTCTGATTCTTTCTTGCAGCCTAGTTTATTGTTTCAATTTATGTGCTTCAGGCTCAAATCTGCTTATTGACAATGAAGGAAATCTGAAGCTTGCAGATTTTGGGCTTGCACGATCATTTTCTAATGATCATAATGCAAATCTAACCAATCGTGTAATTACCTTATGGTACAGGTATTTGGCTCTTTTTATCAAGAAAAGCTTGAATTTAATTTGAAAAAACTTCCTCTTGTCATAATCTGTATATAGTTTCTCCTTTCAATAATTGAGAAGTACGAACTGAAAATAAAAAGGATTTTGGATGCACTTAGTTTTGATTATCATTGATTTACAGACCTCCTGAATTGCTGCTTGGGTCAACAAAATATGGTCCAGCAGTCGACATGTGGTCCGTTGGTTGTATATTTGCAGAGCTTCTACATGGGAAGCCAATATTCCCCGGCAAGGATGAGGTAAGGGCTTTCCCGTGGAATCTTTATGCTTAAAGTAAAGAAAGGATATGATTGAACATGTCTGTCAAAAAAACATAAGAATGTGAAAAATTTTGTGCATAAAAGGATATACAGGACTGGCTAAGTTAATTTTTTTGTCATCTATCTTCTTGGAATGGAGAATCAAAACAGGTAAACAATGCTTCATTCAAATGGGTGAAAAAACTTCGGGTAACTTCTTTATCAATGCACGTAGAAGTATAATGTGTCTCAACCGCTCAAAAAAAAAAAACATTAGAGTTGAAAACCTTGTATTGTCAAAGTTTGTATGAGTTTGTTTGAACAGGCATTCTTTCTCATAGGACTTTTTGTTATTTATTGTAGCCGGAGCAGTTAAATAAGATCTTTGAGCTATGCGGTGCTCCGGATGAAGTTAATTGGCCTGGGGTTTCTAAAATCCCTTGGTACAACAATTTCAAGCCCACAAGGCCGATGAAGAGACGTATAAGAGAAGTTTTCAGGCAGTAAGTTCAGAAGTGCTGTATCTTTGCAGTGCATTGCAGTTTGTAGTGCGTCAACCTAATAGTTTTGTTTATGGCTTCGATATTTTGCCGTTTGTAGTTTTGATCGTCATGCTTTAGAACTGTTGGAGAAGATGCTAACGCTCGATCCTTCTCAGGTATCTGTTTGATTGATGTATCTGTTCTTTATCTTTTTCTCCATATATTGACTGTCTTTAGCTCAATATGATTTTGCCCATTATGTTTCATTTTGGGGGGGTTGGGAACCGGTGATTCAAATATAGCCTCGTATGTGTTGTTACTTAATCCATATTCTGGATTTCTTAATCTGCATTTGACTCTCATGCCTCTGTTTCATCATATACATAGAGGATATCTGCCAAGGATGCGCTAGATGCGGAGTATTTTTGGACGGATCCATTACCTTGTGATCCTAAAAGGTAAGTATTATTTATTTGACTTCTGTATTTGATGTTACGTAATTCCCGTTTAATCTTCAATGCATATCTAAATACTTTCTTCATATCCAGTTTACCCAAGTATGAATCATCACATGAGTTCCAGACAAAGAAGAAGCGCCAACAGCAACGGCAACATGAAGAAACTGCAAAGCGACAGAAGTTGCAACACCCACAGCATGCACGCCTTCCACCAATTCAGCAGTCGGGGCAAGCACACGGGCAGATGCGACCGGTACCTAACCAGCCTATTCATGGATCTCAACCGCCAGTTGCTGCGGGGCCTAGCCATCATTTTGGGAAGCCTC
>NW_019104592.1:326152-346561 GCF_001995035.1 Momordica charantia
ATGCCGGTAGTTCTGGTACTGGCCGTGGCTCCAATGTGATGGGTGGAAACCGAAACCAGCAATACGGGTGGCAACAGTAACGACATGATAGTAGTAATCTGCATTCGACTCTTGAGAAGTACGCAGTTGATCAAACATGCACTGGTTCTTTTTGGCTTGTACCCACGTACTATAATTTTCCTGCCAGAAATGATTGGTCAGTTTCAATTTGCATACAATTGGTTAGAGAAAAGCCTCGAAGGTGCTTTTAAGCTCGAGCTGCTGGTGAAAAAAATTTCTTGTATGCGCGCATGGATTGGCATTTTCTTGTAATCTATCTTTCCTTGCGATGTTCTATGAACAGTTTGAGTCCTGTGCTGCCTAGCAATTGTGATCAGGTAGTAATAGCAAATTGTCTGCAAAAATATTCTTTGTTCCTGGAAAGATTGAACCCTCCGGGAAATGAGAAACCAGTTAGTATGGAGAAAGGCGAAAAATGTGCAATACCTATTAGCAACCGTTCTCCTTTTTTATTTATAGTTTCAGTAGTTGTCATGTTTATTAAACACTCAGAATGTAAGTGAATACTGCTATATACGCATGAAATATGAATCTTGGTTCATGCAAAGGGAATCTTTTTGACAGTTTCTGTAAATGCAGCAATTACATTTTCTAGTGCGTGAATGCTACTTGAAATATCCACAAAACTTGTTCTTCTTGCCCATGCCCATGCTCATGCAGGTTGCTGGCAGAGAAATCAAATCAAACCATCGAGGGAAACATCACTATTGACGTGCAGTGGGAAGAGTGGGTTCGATGCGATTAGCGTCCGGGGTCCTCAGAACATCCTTTGCGGTGTGCAGTTGTTCTAATTTGTCAAGAACATCAACCATGGATGGCCTATTTTTGGAATCCGTATGGAGGCAATTAAGAGCAAGCAAAGCTGCGGCTTGAGCTTCTTTTCTCGAATATTGACCACCCAGCCTTGTATCCATTATCCTCAACACTCGCCTACTGTCGCTTAGGAACGGTTTCCCCCAATCAACTAGTGTTTCTTCCACTCTCCCAACTTTCTCGTGGTCCAATGCACGTCTGCCTGTAAGCAGTTCTAGCAAAACAACTCCAAAGCTGTATACATCACTCTTCGGACTCAAGTGGCCTGTTTTAGGCAGAAGGCGGAGTAAGAGACTAATGCAGAATTCCTATAATAACTTATCATTTCCTAAACAATAATATCTTTGTTCTAGTCTAGAGAGGGACAATAAATACGGCCCTACGTGAGCAAAGAAGAATTGATAGATGTGTAACTATTCAATTTCTTCTCTTACTTGACATGCTTTTATGGATCAGGAAACAATAAAGGATTAATAAACGAAATCTAACCAACCTGTTGCTACATATTCTGGGGCAGCATAGCCTCGGGTACCCATTACCCGGGTCGAAACATGAGTCTTGTCTCCCGTGGGACCCTCCCTTGCCAAGCCAAAATCTGAGAGTTTTGCATTGAATTCCTAAAGAGGAAGGAGGCGGAGAGAGATGAGTATCTTCAGTGGGGATGTTTTTCCCTTAATAAGACAAAGTTACTTACTGAGTCAAGCAGAATGTTGGAAGCCTTCAAATCACGGTATATAACGTTAGGTTCAAAACTGTGTAAGAATGCTAATCCTCGTGCCACATCAACTGCAATGTTCATTCGAACACGCCAAGTAATAGGTGTAACACCTTCTGTAAAGACAGAATGGCCAGTATCATTATGAATTCATAGGGCAAAATATTGCAACAACATATGAAACTTATTCAAAATTAAAAAAGCATTATGCAAACGCTTGTACTTCTCCAAAGCAAGAAATCATAGTCTAGAGGAAAATGGTTGTAACTAAAGGAATTAAACAACTATCATTTTAACTCCCTCAAGAGTAAACCTGCCAGGAGGACTACTTCTACTTTGTATCCGTTCTCAGATATGGTTTCATATTTGTAAATGCTTTGATAAAAAGAAAAAAACACCTTCAATATCAGAATAAATCACTGTATTCAAATAGAACGTTCCTGCATGTATGTTCTTTCTTAACGAAATCGTCTTACAACTAGCTTCCTTTTAATGCGTCCAATCACGAGAAGCATCAATTGTTCAAATCCTGCTAATTGAGTAACACAATTTGTTATCCAATGACAGTAGGAAACAGTTCCCATCTAGTCTTATCTGCTTGTGGCCCAATTTTACTGAAAACAGCATAATTCGCTGTCTTATAACTTGGGAATTGGTTAAAGGGGTACTCGAGTTATTTACAGCCCAAGGATCACTTAGATGTTTCCACTTTAAAAGCCAACTCCTATAAGAAATTACTTTCTTCATTTTCCTACACATTCTGGATAGACAATGCTTCTATTTCGCAAGTATCTTAAATTGAATTCCTTATACCATTTTTAATTTTTAATATGCTCGATTTAAATCGCTAAAGGTTGGGGGAAATCATAAATTGAATAGAAATGAGGCAAGAGCTTAAAACTTGAATAAGAGAAGAAAGTTGTTGAAATAAAGAACAAAGGCATAAACTCGAAAATTAGGAGTCTGTTATCGGATACTAACTTCTAAACAAATGATTTTCCAGACTTCCCCTTGGCATAAACTCATAAACTAGAAGTCTGTTATCGGATTCTGAGCAATACCCAATGAGCCTGACAAGATTTTCATGGCGAAGCAGGCCCAGATAGTTAACTTCCGCCTGAAAATGTTGAAATGAAAACGAGGTTAAGGTGAATTAATTGGAAAACAGATTATGATTGATGACAGGGTTCATAGTTTACGTACAAGCCATTCCTTGTAGCCTTGAAGGCTCTCGCGCTTGAGTCTCTTGACGGCTACTACAATTCCGGTTCCGGGTTTAGTAGGAACATAAGTGTGCTCATCAATCCATCCTTTAAAAACACATCCAAACCCTCCCTCGCCAAGTAGACTTTCACTCCGAAAGTTCTTGGTGGCATTCTTCAGATCATTGTAGCTAAAAGACTTGACAGCACAGGCGCCAGATTGATCGAATTTTGGTTTGACGAAAGACGCACTAGATGTAAAACTTAAAGTTTTAAGACTAGAGTTCGTCGATTCCACGTTCGACTTGCTATTTGGGTCATCACCTCCTGCCGGGAAAATAAAAGAACTGAGGAAATCCAAAAACGAAAAACAATAAATTCGGCTAAACTTTGCCACCCCCCTGCTTGAACCTCGTCGCTATAAATGGCAATGTACTCGCAATCAGCAACGGACTTGATAGCAGCAGGCTTTATGAAATAACTATAAGGGCCAAATTAAAACGGCACGGAGATCTCAAAATTGACAACAATGGTTCCGATAGAGAATTGCTAGGCCAATACACATCCCACGATCAGCACAGAAATCCTGAGTGGTCGCAACTCAACACGAAAACACTCGTTTCTCCCTCAACTTGAAGCTAATAACTCGTAACTAGATCATGACCAGCACAACGATCTAGTGATCGTGGACAGCTTATGAAAATTTAAAATAGTTAAAAAGAAAAAGAGGATGAGAGAGAGGGAGAGAGGGTTCACCGGAAACAATGCTTGAAGAAGCATGAGCGAGCTTGGCAGGTTTGGCGCAGCAGATTCCCATGATGGCAACAGAGGAGGAGACGAATGAAGGGGAAAGAGTTGGGAAACCGGAAGGATGGAAGCGGCAGAAAGGTCAACAGACATATATAATAAACACTCCATAAAGAAGAGAAGAGTGTGATCCTGTTCCATCATCTTCTCAGCTTTCCATCTTTGGTTCTCAGTCAACGAAAGAATTCAACGTTTGAATCACTCAAACCCACGATCTCCATCTTCTCTCAATCCTAAAAAAATCAAAGACGGCCGATCACAAAGCAATAATCAGCATTGAAAAATTCAAACCCTGGGCCTTGGCGGCAGCGGTCCGCTCACGGCACCAACTCAACTTCAACTTCTCCATTTTACTCTCACTCTCCCATCGCCATCAAGCCCTAATCTCTTTCCCTTTCACAATAGATCCATTATCCACTCTGAGTTGGACATGACCGTATATCCATCATTAAGAGCTCCTTTTATATGAATCTTTTTCTTTATATCTTACATTACAATCTTGATGCCTTTTCTCTAATAAATCCTAAATGTTATAAATAAATAAATAAATAAATAAAACAACCATTTGTCTTTTCTTTTTTGATAAAATTTTTAATACCTTTTAGCTTGAGAATTTTGTTTCCTACAACTCTTCATGTGCATGTTTCATTTATGTTAAATAACTTACAAAAACGACAATAACAAAAGTAGTATTTTATAAAAGTCTTTGGGTCAAGACAAAATGATTACTAAGTTTTTTTTTTCTTTTAATCTAATTAGACCATTTAATTGGTCAAAGAAGTACTCGTAAAAATGACAATCTATCGACAAGTAAAAATTCATCTTTGCACCCAAATTTGATTCAAGTGGTTTACCATGATCCTTCATTTTAATAATGGTAGATTCAAATCTCCTCTCCTCATTTATATTAAAATATTTTTAAAAAATAATAATAATAAATTTCGAATCGAATAAAATAGAACTGGATCCGTATCAGTTTTCTCCTTTTTCTCATCTTGGTTTCAATTTTTACATTTTTTTGGTCTGATGATTTAGAGAATTCAGATTATTTTATAAAAATTGACTTGACTTCCTCTGTTTTGTATATTATATAGCACATCAAAGCTTGCTTTCAGTTCATACTTTCCAAACTGCAACATTTCAAAAATAGCTGAGGCATGTTTCAAATGCAGAACTACATACTAACATGGTGATTCTCTATTTCAAATTTACTCATGATTACTAAAAGAATTGCAAATATTTCTATCTCTGAGAACCTGAATTCGAAAAGTAAGATAAAAAACATCACAACTCATTTTTGGGAGCTTTCCATGTTTTCCAACAATATAACGGAAAACAATCGATCGAACACACAAGAGTTGATGGGTTCGAAATACATGTCACGAAGCATTTACAATATTTGGTTCTTCACATTTCGAGCTGCGTTGAGTTTCACTTTGTTTCTTGCATGTCTTCCTCAGTCTTCCAAACAACATCCTCCAGGGAGGTGGAGAGGTTTTTGTAGAACTGCAAAAATGATACAAAATCATGTAGTTCCAAATAACAAGTTTATAGAATCATAAAACTAAAAGAGAGTTCTTTCTCATCCTATATGTATATTGGTTCACCCAAGTCCTAATTTCATAAGGAAATCCATATAACTTCCTTATTCTTTACTTTGCAGAAGGACTAGTGTTAGGGTAAATTATCGCGTTCATCAGATATGGACGACAAACGATTTTTTGAACTAGTAGAGGAAGTACCTTGTGAAACTCCAAAGTGTCACCCTTTGCTTTTCGCATCTCAACCACATGAACAGAAGGTGCCACTTGCAAAATCTGTTCAAGAATGAGAAAGAAGTGTTAGATTTTGTGCAAATTCTCTCTCAAAAACACAATGCTTCATCATTTCATACCTCTGTGGCAACATTAAGGTTTCCCTTCCGACCGGCTTTCACATTTTCAAGCCTCATCTGATAAAGAAATAGCATGATTATTCTTATTGATAAGTATCAATCAGCAGAAAATATGCAACTCGTCGTTTAGCAGAAGTAGGACTATCATGTTTGCTCACCTTGTAATTTTTCTTTTGTACATCAAAACCAAGGGGTTTGGCAGCTTCTTCAATCTTATGTACAATTTCATTAGCTGAGCACTTTGATGTGAACCTTGTTTCTCTCTTGAATTCCTGCTCCAACAAGACAAGTGCAACCCATGAAGGTGAAAATGCACAAATCCATAGTTCATAATACAAAATAATTTTTATAAGCTTGAGCCAGCTGAGAGCTCCATGTGAAACAGAAACTTGCTACATTATTTGCTCGAACCCTACACAGAAATTCATTTTATCCAATATTCGTGATTGGCAAAAGAAGAATATCTAAAATGCAAACCTGTTCTGTACCAAACAAATTTGCCAGATTGAGCCCTTTTGACATTGAAATCAACTCAAAGGCATTCATGGCTACTGGCTGTTCTTCCTTCTTCTCTGTCACATGATGCTCCTGTGAAAAAAGTTTATTAACATTGAGAGATTATGAGCAACAAAGCGATAATAAAATACTCAGACGTCGGAGAAATGCTCATGCAATCAAATTTGACA
Organism: Momordica charantia; assembly: GCF_001995035.1. The sequence goes on from NW_019104592.1 coordinate 332,330, forward strand.
TACTTCTGAGTCTTTAAAGACAGCTTCTACATCATCCAAGTTTGCAATCTTATTCTCCTCGAAAACAGGGGGCTTATAGTCTTTCTTAAACCATTCATCTTCCAAAATTTCAGGTACAGTGATGCGCTGCAGAAGAAGAAAATTAAACTTGTAATCCATAAAACTACGTTCTACATGATAAATGCATTGAAAAAAAGAAGTAATCAAACAATTGCGTGTACACATGGGCAAAGTTTGTTTATTTATGTTTCATATGTAGGCGTCTAACTTCGATGACATCATTACTAACCTTCCTAAGGTTAACATAAAAGAGAGCATGAGGAGCAACACGAAAGGAAGTGACATCATAACACTAGAAGCATGGGACTTACAGTCATTGGATTGGGATCCAAAATTCGAGTTATCAATTTCATGGCATCTAATGAAAGCCATGGAGGACAGGAAAATTCAGCAGCCGAGATCTGCACATAATAGAAGTGAACGTTGAAGAATGCAGAGAAAATTAGGATTGCACAATAGGATTTAAATTTGAAAAAGAAAAATGGAGAAGGTAAAAAATAATGCTCACTTTTTTGTACAGGTTCATAAGATTAGAATCATCAAAAGGCAAGTAACCTGCAAGCAATACGAAGAGTATGACTCCACAAGACCATAAATCTGCAGTTGCACCATCGTAGCCTCTATCATCAAGGACCTAAATATCAAAACGTTCGTTATAGCACCTGTACATATGAATGCGTATAAATATAAAAGGTTTATGAAGCATCTGCACCTCAGGAGCAACATAGTTTGGAGTTCCACAAGTAGTGTGAAGCAGGCCGTCATCCTGCCAATCACATTTTTTAGGAAAAAGATTGAAAAAATCGTTTAAAGCACCAGAGACATCTCAATAGCACACCAACTGAACTATTCTTCTCATTTTATCCCAGAATACAGATCTTATTCCATGAAAAGGGCAGGGGAATAATGATATGTGACATCGTTTAGTAAGAAGTTCTGTTGTTTTACATAAACTCCTGAATGGCTATAAAGAATCATGTTAAAGAATTCCCAATTTGTAAACAAGAAGCAATAAAATACTGAAACATGAGTCAGGATGATGAAGTCATAACTGATTTTTGGTGGTACTTGAGATTTGGGTAATAGTTCCATTTGGTCCCTAGGAATCAAAATCTTATAGTTTAGTCCCAGGACTAAATATTTTGTTAATTGCTTGCACCAAAAAGTGACATGGAATTTTAAAATAAGATTTAACGCTCATGTGGGAGGTGATGTGACAAATTCTTAAGGTAAAAAAGTAACAGAAAAATCCCTCATATTTCCCATCCCTCCTATCACCCTCCGCTGCCCCCACCATGTTAGCCGCCAGAGCCCATCCCTCTCTCTCTTCCCCTTCCCTTTCCCACTAGCACCCTACTCCCATAGCCGCCACCCACCCTGGTGAGAGAGAGAGAGAGAAATGCGGCAGGGGTTGATGAGGGTGGGAGGGAGGTGTTGGTGATGGTAGTTGTGTTTCTGGGGGAGGAGTGGAGAGAGGTTTTTTCTTAAAAAAAATAATAAATTAAGAAAATGGCCACATCAGCATTTAAATTCATTAAAAAATCTCACATCATGTTTAGAGCATTTTGATAGGAATGGTCTTTGGAGTTATTAGGGATATAATTAGAGTATTAAAGGTATATTAGTAATTAGTTAGGAAAGTTGTTAGTAGGGTTATGTTATAAATAGAGTGAGGGGGAATGAATGTATGCAATTATTTAGTGTAGTTTAGGCTCAAGTGATCTCAAGAGGGGAGGATCCGTACGTCACGACTTGGAGATTATTGTAATCCTTTTTATCTTTCTCTCATATTTCTTAAACCTTAAGGATTAAAGTGAAGATTTAAAACATGGGGACCACAGACCACAAACCTAGAGACAAAAAAGGAATTTACTCGAGAAAATAATATGATTTGAGCACTATTAGGAACCACCGTTGATAACCAAATATATTTAATTTTATTTAGTAACAGTCTTTCGAGCTATAAAGTCATAAGAATCCTAGTCATGTGCGAGTAAATTCATAACTAAGCTTGACCAATAATTCACTTGTAACCTCAATGTCTACCACTAAAGCAGGAAGGTCCACGTTTTATCTAAGCTATTGGTCCTTTCTATCACTCGAACATGTTTTCAATGTTCTTTTATGTAGTTTTACACCAATTTCCAGACCACACAACACTAATCAGCAGGAAGGAAGATGAAACTAAAACGAGAAAAGAATGGAGTATTGAATGCATTTTACCTTAACTTGTTGTGACAGTGCACTCAATCCAAAATCAGAAACTTTAAGATTCCCGTAGGCATCTAACAATAGATTTTCTGGCTGCAAATAAGAACCATCGTGGTAATTAACTAAAGATTATTTATTTCTGTACTCAAATTCAAGAAATTAGGATATTAAATGGCATGGTACCTTAAGATCCCGGTGGTAAACACCCCTGCTATGACAATAATCAACAGCATTTATAAGTTGCTGGAAATATCTCCGTGCCTCATTTTCACTCATCCGCCCATGATTTACCTTCACCATGAACAGTAAAAGGGTTAAGATAGAATTTGAACGTAAAAGGTCGACAGAATACCAAGGTTCAAAGAATGGTGAATCAGGATTGTCTGCCTTTCTCTTCTCTTTTACAATTTCTCTCTCTTTATGGAAACCGGACCTTCATTGAGAAAAAAAGAAAGAATACAAAAGGGGCGGATATTTTCTTCTGCCTCTTTTCATTGTAACAGTACAGTTCCTACCACCTTGGATAAGGAATCTTGAAAAACTTAAAACTAATAGAGAGAAGTTAGAATGGATATTATGAGAAATGGAATACTCACAATTTTATCAAACAGCTCTCCTCCGGTAACAAACTCCAAAACAATAAATATCTTTGTTTTGCTCCCCATCACCTGAAAATAAAGAGAACTGTTAAGAAAAATAGCATCACAAGAATATGAATCAAGCATTAACTGATAAGAGTACTTCGAAGAATTGTTTTTAACAAAGGGCCTCTGAAGAAAATAGAGCACTCTCCATTTGCAATTACTGCCCTCAAATTAAGACTACCACTAGGACTAGCCAGATTTAGGTCAGAATCCTTTTAGAAGATACGCCAGATCACAATATTTCCATATAGCCTAATGCTTGATGGTATATAAAGAAAAAATAAAAGAAAAGTTTGTTGAAGGTGAGAGAGGGAGAGAGATACCTCATACAATTGGACGACATGTGGATGCTTTATTAGTTTCATTGTTGCTATTTCCCGCTTGATCTGTAAAAGCATTAAAAAACCTTTAACTTTGCTCTTAACTGAAACAGGTTCCTATATATAAAAGAACATTGGTTAAAGAATCAGTCTCCAGGTCTTTCCTTTTTTTCCCTTTTTTTTTCTTTTCCTTTTGTCTGGGGAGAGGGGGTGGTATGGGGTGGCATAAGATGCAGAAAACAAAGATCTTGAAGAAGAAGAAAGGAAGATATCACACTATAGGAGTTTGAACTAATAACCTCACGTTATAATGTTAAAACTACCACTAAATCCAAAAGTTCAACCTGTGAAAACTTCAATTTTTATTCATATTCTTAACTGTCATCAGCAATTTTCAAGTAAAATTAGGAATTTTATATTATATACAAATTCAGTGAATGACCAAAAGAAAAAATACAGAACAATTTACAATCATAAACAACCTGTTCAGCCATCTTGTGCTTGAGAACTTTCTCTTTGTCAAGGATCTTTATTGCTACATGTTCCCCAGTCTCGGAATTTTTGGCAAATTTCACTTTTGCAAATGTACCCTCGCCAATTGTTCGACCGATTTCATATTTTCCAACAAGACGCTTGACTTTTGGTTGATTTACACCTGATCTTCTCATGGATGCACAATCTTCTAAACCTCTTTCTAAACAAATGCATATCAAACATAAGTATTCAATATTGTTTAAAAGAACTGAAATGCTCGAAGGGGTAAAAACAAAATTTACTAATAATTTAAACACATATCTTATTTAAACGAATAAATGAATGAAGATACCCTAACAGAATATAGCTGTGTAATTTGAACTCATACCTAATGCAGTTCAATGATTCACACAGCAGAAAAATGGAATAACAGGGACCAATATGGGAAGTCAACCAAATTTAGCAAACTAGAAAATGTATGAGCAACTACAGGTAATATTTCTCTAAACAGTGATGTTCAGCCAAATCTTGCATAATGCGTGACTGGTCTGCACAACACTTTATGCAGAAAATAAATTTTAGGCCAGAAAGTGCCAAACTTACTTTCTACTGGAAAGATCCATTTATAATTTTTCAATGAAAATTTTCGTATCTTGTTCAGAAAAAAAAAAGAAGAAGAAGAAGAAATCAAATAGTGCAAAATTAACAAGAAACAAGATCACACGTAGAACATGAGTGGCCCCGAAGAAGAGTTTGTGATTTAAAAAGAGGTAAATCACCGAGTTGCATTTGTTAATTGGATTTAAGCTCAACAGATCAAAGTTCCATGAGTTAAGAGGACATTTTTAATCTGAATATTCATGATTTCCAATATGCTTTACAAGAATTTCTTACTTCCTAGAAGCAAAGTACCATAATTGGCACATCATTCCTGAGTCCCTGACAGATCAGTTAAGTCGGGAACAATTCCAGTAGCAGGTAAGTGGGACAAGGTCCAAATTCTTGGTTTTAAAATATATTCTTCAGAGCAGCTAAATCAAACCAACTTGTCACACTTCGAAATGTGAATGTATCCTAAATGGAAAGCAGTTCACAGATCTCCTGATTGTATAACTAACTAGAGACGTGTGATTGTGATTGCTAGAGAATTACACGCAGGTACAAACAGTCCTGCAGCCAAGTCCAAAACTCTTGCATCAGAGCCCCTTCTAGTAATGAACTCACCCTGAATCTTCTGGTATTTCAATGGTGCTGGTGCATGAAAGGAGCGTTTGCAGGATGTTAGAGAAAGTCGTCTTAGATCCACTGTTAGAGGACAAAAGGTGTTTTTTTATTGCAAGCCGGTTCCTTACTGTGTCGTAGCTAATTTGGTTGGAAAGAAATAGAAGCTTTTTGTGTTTGGATAGGTCTTGGAAAGAGGTGGGGTTTTGGGTCATTTTAAAGCCTCTTTTTTGGGTTCATACTTCAAGACTTTTTTGTAATTACCCTTTGTTCTTTATTTGAGGCTCTTTTTTGTAAATTTTGTGTTCTTTTTGTTCCCCCTAATCCCCACCGTTGGTGTGGCCTATATCTTTTTAATGAAAGATGGTTTTCAAATAAAAATAAATAAATAAATCAAAGGGACCACAACCAAATTCTCTGTCAGATAGACCATGATCGCTGTTGGTTTCTGTGCTTATCATCAGCTCGTTTGTAGCCTTCATTTTCTCTGTTAAGGTGAGTAGTGGAGTCAAATAAATATTTTGTACCTCTGACGCCATATCTTCAAATGCAGTCCTCTAAATGTCAGTCAACTGTAGGAGTCTTTTGGCATCATGGTATAGGGTAATATTGAGACATCAGTAAATCTGTGAGAGGAAAACCCTACGTGAGGAGCATATCAAAACAACAAACAATTTAAGCCTGGTGTCTGTTTTACACCACAGTAAACCCTCAACAGTCTAGTTGATCCTTCTCACATGGTGTCAAACCTATTTTTTGGTAACAAACCAGAAACCTTCATTAAAACATGGTGTCAAATCTCTTATAAAGCTTCATCTGAAAATGGCAAAGAAACTCCAGCCCCCTATCAGAAATGGTAATGTGGAGACTGGAGAGACTATGAAGTCTAACTATTTCTTAAAGAAGACTTTTCCTCACATCTGATGTCTTCTTACAAGCGATAGCCAACCATTTTTAAAAATGCATCAAACTCTACCATAATAAGGTCTCCCTATTGTAATCTTCTACTCCAAGAATGCTCCCTTATACCAGCTGGAATGGGCAAGGGGCACACAAATCTGAGTTCTGTACAGTCCCCCCCGGGCAGTCTGACAAATCCCACATCTTTGTACTAGTTTTGGAGATCCCTCTTCATGTGAAGCCAGTAGATGGTCCAATTCCTCTTGATTGTTAATATCTACTGTATATCTTTGACAATTGTATCCACTCCCTATAAAAAGTTAATAACTAAGAACCATAAGGCCTTCACACTTCGTTCATCAGTGATAGTTAGGAGTGATAAAACATGACTGCTGTTTGATATTTCTCATTTGACTTTTCTTATCTCATTTATGAGACTAGGTTTAGTATCTTCTCTCTTTCACGTCAGTAGTGATTAGTCAGGTACTGTAATTAATATCTTTTACCAACTGCATCTCTTGGTTTACTGATGTAAGTTATTTCCTCATGAGCTGTACTTTGGTTTTGAGTTACAATTCTCTACTTAAATGGGCTTACCGTCCTCGATGTAATGCATTGATTACAGAAAATAGAAAAACCAAACTGACTTCTTGTAATTCCTCAAAACTTATTCAGGAGTTGCTCCTGTCTCCTTCAGCCACAGTCCTTGGAGGCTAACTAGATCAGTTAATCCTGAAACAATTCTAGCAAGAAGGCAAGCGGAACTATGTCCCTATGCTTGTCTGCATGTACATTCACTCAGGTAAAAGAAAAAACTATAAGAGCAACACAATTTAATTTGCCATTCTTGGCAATGAGAGAAAATTCTAAATGTGAGGCAGGTATTTCACTATTGCTAAAACTACCACTTTAAGTAATCAACTTCTCAGTTACGTGCTTTGAACCTAAATGGCCACAACATGTACTCTTGACTGCAGTTGTGACCAAACTAGCTAAACAACTACATGTTGGTAAAAATAACTAAACAACTACCGAATCGAATTCCTGCATCAATTCCTAGTCAAACATCGGTGCTGTGAGAATGAGAAGCAAACTGAAGACTAACAAAGTTAAAGGTGCCCATCCCGATGGTCGAGATCAGTTCTGCAGTCAGGAATATGCCCCACAGACGGTGAAGTCAAGAAACAAAGAGGATAAAACAAGATAGAAACTAAATATCTACTCACCTTCAACCCAACAACCACAAGTGTGCACCGCTCCTTAAGCTTTGCGAACTAACAGCTTGTGCAGGCTCAAATGCAGAGTAAAATGAGAAAACGAAATGAAAATTTGGAGTAAATACTTTATCCTGTAAAAAGAGAAGGAAATGATTATTTTATTTTCCGGCAACTAAAGTCTAAGACAATAGTTAAAAAACTAAGGTTAAACTTCCGAGAACCTAAAATCTAACAAATAATTAGTACAGCCGAAAAGGTAGGCATCTGCCCAAATTCTAAAATCTTACAAAATCACCAAAAAGACACAAAATCCCAATACCAAAAATCAAAGATCCGAGGCAAATCTCCAAAGCGACCTCAAGATCCTCAAAGTAGCGAAATATTCACAAGACGAATCAGGGAAAGTTCTGAAAGTCGGCAAGAATCAAAGAATAATCAATGCACGATTGGGTTAACAAGTAAGAAATATGTATGTACAGCTGCAGAGGAATCAGGGAAAATTCAGAGAGAAATTGGCATGCTTTCATATGTCGTAGAGAGAGAAAGGAGAGGGGAAACAACAAAGTGACAAGCAGAGAGTTAGAGATAACATACGGGAGACAGTGAGGATGAGGAAGAGAAAGTATAGCCGCCGCTTGAGATAAAAAGTAACGGCCTCTGAGATCGCTGAAAGGGCAAATTCAGGAGAAAAGAATCAGGAGACAGAGAAGCTCGCCCTCACCTGCTCAACCACTGGACTTATTAGGCCGAGAGAGAGAGAGAGAGAGAGAGAGGGAGATTATTGCAAGCAGACAAAGCCCCTTCTCCTAACATGATCATTATCTCTTTTACCCATCTCACTTTTACACGGCCTCTTCATATCTATCTAATCTACGTATAAACCCAAATTCTGAGAAACCCAAATCAAATTAACGAACACAATTTCTTCTTCTCCAGAGTACAGACTGTAAAAAGAACGTATTGGGTCCCTTTGATTGGACCACTCTCTGGGGCGACTGTGCATGAGAAAGAGAAAATCTGGTGCGAAAAGTTGAATGGCCTTCGGGAACTGTGTGGCGCTGTTTTCTCCTTTGATACTGCTCTGGTCGGCTGCTACTTTACTTTATCCACAGCTAACTTCTTCAAATGAAAGATTCATTAGATGCTAATTGGGTATTGCGCCATTGATAGTTACTTGTTAAGATTCTCCAAAATGGGTATATGCTCTTTCTCTCTCTCTCCCATTTATTATGGTAGTTGTTTAAGCTTTGACATTCTCCATTCAAAAAACAGAATAATTTCTGGAATTTGGAAGAAATTGCATGCAAAACGAGGAAGATTACGGAGTGACTCCTCGATTTCTTGCGTACGGCATAAATGGGATTATATAAAAACCTTCATAATCCAAGTTGAAAGGGACCAGTTATAAATTATAATACGTTAAGATATAACCCTCGTCAAATGAGAAGCAAAAAAAGAGGCACTTGTGGATAAGCAACAAATCAATTAGTTAATAAATATAACAATCACTTTTTAATTTGCATACAATGAAACAAAAGAAAAAGAAAAAGTCGATTATGCCCTTAAGAGTAGCCCTTTTTAGAAAAATGAGAAAATCCCACCCGGTGATATTAAGTATACCCGTTTCTTTTATTAGCGGAACGGATGATGTCGCGATTATAAATAGTTTTCAATTACCACCCACCTAAACTCATATATCTATTATTTTATATTATTCATACCAGTATCTTCAATTTGAGGAATATTTATCGATGATATATCTAATATGAAGTATATCATTCATATATTTAATATAACTTATATACTTTGTATTAGGTATATTAGCTATATCATTGGTGCTATGGGTAGGATTACTGTACTAAGTTACCTAAAGTGACGCCAGAGAAGTGACGTGGGTCGAACCGTCGATGTTAAGCCGGCTGGGTCAAACCACTCAATCCAATCGACTCGATCGAGAGCTAGTCCACCTAAGTCAACCCGAGTAGAATCCTTTTATAAATAAGAGGAAAAGCATAGAGCACGAGGTGTGTGTTCTGTACAACCCTACTTTTTGCTATTCAATTAAACTTTTTGTCTGATTTATGCATCAAAGTGTGTTGAGCTTAGCACTATACCGGTGTGTAGATCTCATGTGTGTGTAGGTGTTCATCGTAGCATTCAACGTTGGATCTCATATCAAATTCCTGCATCAACAAGTGGTACACTTAAAATAAAGTATTATCACTAATATACATAATATATTAATACGAAACCTACAATTTTACTTAGACAAAAATCTTAAATCTAAATAAGATATATTAGTGATATACCTAATAATATGAAGTATATTATTTATATATTTAACGTGACGATATACTTCATATTATATATATTGGTTATATAAGTGATATATCTAAAATTAAGTATATCACTCCTATTCTAGATATATTAATAAGAAACCTACCATATTATTTAAACCAAAATCTTAAACTCAAAGAAGATATACTAGTGATTTGAAGTATATTTTTCATATATTTAGTGTTACTGATGTATAATACCTACTAGGTATAGTAGTTATATTAATAATATACTTAAAATAAAGTATACCACTGATATTTTTAATGCAATGGATAGACTTTATATTATGCATATCAATTATTACTTCATATTATCTATATCAGTTACATACGTGATATATCTAAAATGAAGTATGTCACTAATATACTTTATTTATGGATAAGAAAATTGCAACATTACTTAAACTAATACATTCACCCTCGAATAAGATTTATCAATGATATACCTAATATGAAGTATATCAATACATATATTAGTGCAATTGATATACTTCATATTAGGTACATCAGTTATATACTTTATATTCAGTATGCTTGAACATGAAATTTATTCGTTTAAATCATGAATCTAGTTTGTTTGAAGACCTGCAAAATAAAAATGAGCACTCTGACGCTAAGTTAGTTCGAGTCTAAACTATTTCACTCTTAAGTGTATTCACAGATTCGCGGACGTACTTGAGGATGAATTTGCCTTTGCTATTTATAGAAGACGGTTAACATAATGATCAGCCACAATGCTTTCTCTGGAAAATTAGGCACAATACACAATGTAGGGAGTTAAGCGGTTTATCGAGTTTCAACCTTCGATCTCATGGCTTCTATCTGGTCGGTACGAAATGATGGTTGTCTTTTGACTTCGAACTTCCAATTTATGAATATTCGAACCACACACCAAGTTCCAAACACGATACATAGTCCACTATTTTCCACACCACAACATGGTATATAAGTTATATAATCAAATATATTAAATATCAAGTACTTTGTTAGGGCAAAATTGTAATTAAAAGAAATGAAAAATCATATTTTAAAATTTTGATCATATTTGTAAAAACTTAAAAACTATTGCTATATCAACGAGCATGGCAAATATTTTTGGCACATCGTATTACAATAATGGCTCGTCTTGAGTTGAGGTTGGCGCAGTCATTTCTCTTCACTGCGACTTCCTCCTATTTTGTATTTGTACTTTTGTAACGTACCAAAACGCTTATTTACCATTCCTGCCCCTCTCTCCTTCTACCAAACTCACAATCTTATTATATGAATTTGAACTTTAAATCATTTAACAACTTTGTATTTTGAATTTTATTTTTGTTAGTACTGTACAAAATAAAACAATACATGCAATATACTACATACATCTTTAAAGTAAATATATATTGTATTTCTTATTTTATTATTTGATTTTATATCTACTATCTACTTTATTTTAACACTTCATGTCAGATCAACTAATATTTTTCTTTCAACGTGAACATAAATATATCAACATGAACATAGCTCATAATGTCGTCTAATTCTTCCCTTAAGGTTAGAGGTTCGAACTTCATACCTTAATTTGATAATATTTAAAAAAACATGAACACAATTCAACTAAAAATCAAGACATTATTTTTTTTTAATAAAGATTAGAGCATTACTTACCTTCCTTAGATATCGGAAGTTTGAATATTCCTACAGTAAAGACTAATATTTATCCAATAAACTTGCTGCTATTATTATTGCAGTTCGATTTGAAAGACTCCATAAAATTACAATTAAAAATTCCTATTCGAAAACTAAATTTATACTTCAACCATTTATTGTTACGTACGATTTCAAGCATGCATCTAATCTCTCGAAGTAAAAGCACATGCCAAAGTTCTTTTTTTTCCCCTTTCTTTTCGTTTGGTTTATTTTCTAAAATAACTCTCATCCAATTTTCAAAACTGTTTTTTTTTTCTCTTTTTTTTTTTTGGCACTTCGAAAAAAGGCTTGTTTTCCCATTGATACAGCACGTGCAAGTCGGATCAAATTGTAAAATTTTTGGCCTTTTTTAGTCGAAATGTTTGAACAAACTTATAATATCACTCCTGCCACTTGCCAATTCCATTTTGATCTCTTATTATAAAGTTGTCCAAAGTTATTTACTTCATGTAAAAACTAAGCACACATCAACGCATGATATCTTACTGGACACTTTAAATTATATCATAAGTTTATCAACCTATACCAATAATTTAGAGTAAAAAGTGTCGTTAGTGAACCATCAATGATTAATAAGATTTAATCATAGTACATAAATTAGAAAAAGACAAAAACCCAACTTAACTCACCAAGTATAAAGGCGGAGATATATAATTTTACTTAAATATATATATATATATATATATATATATATATATATATATCAAACTAACCTAATTTTGCACCTTTGGGTGTTGGCGCAGTGGCAAGAGACTACATCTAAGATTCAGGTTCGAGCCCTTCTGCCAACACCCGAATGGTCTAAAAGCTTTTTAGGGAAGGAGATGGAGCTCTAAATTTGGACCAACCAAAGGGGCAAAAACTGAAAATCTAGGTTGGCAAAACGTATGAACAAATTGTGAATCCATAGGTAGAAAAGGACCCATGTCTCCAGCAACCATGTGGGTGACAACCGATAGCCTAATTTATCCATCTTAGGTTGCCATTTTCTTTTTTTTTTTCTTCTCCCATTAATTTTTAGTTCACAATTTTAGTTTGCCAAGTCGCATTTAAGTACTTCAACGTATGTCTTTGTCACATTCTTCATTGCATAGGTACCAAGTCCTCAAAAAATCTTGTAATAAATGACATATTCCATCTGGGGAAGCTACTATCTGAATAAAAATCAAGGTTTAACTAATATATATTGCTTCTCAAATCATTATTTTTTAGAAAAAATTATTTAACAAAAACTTGATATAGCACTCATTTGTTCATTTATGTGCTGAATAAGACATCTACATGAACAAGTATCTAAAAGTATAACTTATTAAAATATATTTATATTTTATGTTAAATAACTACTGAAAAAAAAAATCATTTTCATGTGAAGACTGAAGACCTAAAACAGACATCTCTAAAAATTTAAATTAAATCGAAATAAGAACAAATTTTGACCTCAAAAATCAACCACAAATACATACCCTCCGCCATTCTCCCTGTAATAAACAAGGACTCGAAAGCTATTTGAATCAGTCAGACCAAAAACTTGTGGCCCAAATTTCACATGATCAGGAACTGTGAATAAAAGTGATATTGGAAAATCACTCGAAAATTATCGTGGAATTTGTCATTTTAAAATAGTAGTGATTTTGAGATTAGTGAATGATCCTAATCACACTAAAATCACTCTCAAATATGCCCTAAGCTATTTTTTTTAGAGGGATTTTAAATCACTTCGATTTTGACAATGATAATACAAGGCGTTGCTCAAAGCATACTGATTCGCCCCCAGAGAAGCTCTGTACCAAGTTACGCAAGAGAAATCACAAAGTGTTGCTTTTATTTCATTTTATCTTTTCGAAGTCTTACAAGAATTTGATGCTCCTAGTTTTCACCAAGTCCTCAAATACCATGTAAAATCAAATAGTCTGTCCTCCAAGAACCTAAAAAAAAAAAAAAAAAAAAAAAAACTCGTGTCCTGTAAAATAGGTTTAATTTCCTATACATGACCTTACCTGGATAATTTTGGATGAAAATGTGACTGTTTCTAGGTAGCAGGGGACATCATCAGATACAGTGTCATTCACATTGTGCTTTAAAAACAGACGGGGCGTAGAATTTAACACACAAAAAATTAGAGACTCGCGAGACTCCTCAACACGACGTAAATAAAACAACAATTTGGGTATCAATATACTCGGTTGCTGACAGTTTGAAACAGGGATTTCAACTGGGTGTTCCATTTATCTACAGCAGTATACTTCTTCATTCCCTTTGACCTGCAGGGTTACCAATTACGCTTCATATTCCTAATTTTCTGCATCCTTTGAAGAAAATATCAACAAAGAACATACCTGTCACCGCGCTCCAAAAGCCGGTTTACTTGATCGATGTGACCATCAATGCGATTATCCAGGATTAGTGAAACTAATAATTGCTCAACATCTTTCTCCGGCACATTAAGCTCCTGGTAAGCATAAAATTTTATTATTAATAAATAATAATAATAATAACAAACCCTAGTTAGATTCTGTTTCCTTTCTTTTTTTTCTTTGGGTGGGGGATAAACATCATATTCACAGCCCCATACAGACGGAACCACACACGGCATTGTGCAAGTTTCAATCACACACCAGATATCAAGGAATGGTGAAGGCTGGTTTCTGAAAAGGAAAAGAGAAAAGACACAAACACAGAGCTAAAGATACACCTTTGATATGAATGGAATCCGAATTCTTGTGTAAGGCTTGATAAGTTTGAGCAACACTTGGGTTCTAACATTCTTCAACAAATCTTCAATGTAATTCCGAATGAATGGATCGTCCATTATTGTTTTTCTATTGCTCTGCCATTAAAGGAATATAAAAAATAAAAATAAAAGAGAGGAAGAAGGAAAACCGTGTCATCAAAGCTGAACCAGGGAGGGGGGAAGTAGAGCTGGAAAAACGCATACATCTATTTCCCAGTTACCTTGAGAATTTTCTCAAACTCAAGTATCTCATTCCTTTGGTATGCTGCAATAAGATTAGTCATTGCCAAAATCTCGGGGTCATTTTTATACCTGCAAACTATATATCAGGGGGAGAGCAAAAGAAACTTAAAGCAGAACTCATAGTTGAAACTTACGGCTTTGCCTCTTGACCGTCAAATGGATTGACCTCAGATTCCATCAGCATAT
>NW_019104592.1:363546-414238 GCF_001995035.1 Momordica charantia
TGAGGAAGAAAGTAAGAGAGTTGAGTGAAATCGTGAGGAGAAATGGAGATGGTAAGATTGATGAGATGGTGGATCTAATATGTGATCTCTTGCGCCATAACCCTAAAATCTGACTCCCTCTCCCTCTGATCCCTGCCATGCAAATCGATCCATGTTTTGGAGCTGAATAAGGAGGTTCTGTTATGTTATCCTATCCTCCGTATCCGTTAGAAGCTTTTACTTTTAAATTTAAAATTCTTTCCTTTTTAGTACAAGATGATGTGGGTGGGGTGGGAAATTAACTCCGATACTACAAATATATCCGATGCCAGTTTCCGCTCATGAGTTGTTAATGTCGTCAGTCAGCGTGTTAGCCGTCTCGTGCGGTGCACGAATGATTTTGCCTAGGAAAATAACAATTATCTAAAATTTTAAATTTTAAAAAATAATTTTTTTTATACTGACATTTTTTCAAATCAAACGTTAATTTTTTTTTTAATATTTGTTATGCATTTTATTAGTATCTAAATAGTGCTTGTTCACTTTTTAGATTGCAAAATTCCATAACAATTTTATGGAAACATAATCCAACCAAATAGATATTCCTTCACTCCATTTAATTTAGTAAATAAGAAAACAAAAAATATTATATGAATTATCTATCAAATAGGTTTGAACTTTCAAATTTGTGTTATTTGGCCATTTAACTTTCAATTTTGTAGTTAATAAATCCTTGATCTTATCGGCATTCTGAAAAATTCACGAATTTATTAGTTACAAAATTAAAAGTTTAGGATCATATTAGACAAGAAAAAAAAATCTAATTTTATGTTTATCATATCAATTAATTTAAAAAATGTCGAGTATTTCATGAATTTATTAGATACAAAATTAAAAATTAAATAATTTATTATATATTCTTTCTCATTCTTTCCTTTTCTCTCTCTCTCAGGTCACTTCATTATTTTTCCATTTATTTTAAAATAATTTATCTTGATGATTGCAAATTTCACTATCCTCAAATTAATTTTTTCTCCCTCGAAAACTTTCTAGAATATGTATAGTTTAATTCATTAAAAAGTTATATTATCGTAACTTTTTATTTTCACAACTATACAAATAGTTTTTCCTTATTTTTTCTCCCATTTTTTTTTTCATCAAAGCTTGAGCTTCTTTTTTGTTTCGGTTTATTTTTCTACTTTAGTCAGTGTCTTCTGTTTTCTTATATTTATTTAGATTATTTGATCCAATACTCAACTTTTAGTTTTTGTTTTTCCCAATGCAATGTTGATAATTGTTATTTTAAACTATAATTGATTACTGACCGTATTTAAATAATAAATGTAATTTATTAAAAAATTCGAATGTTAATTTATTAAAATAATCAATATAATTGATTATTTACAATATTTGAATCGAAAGATGACATGCTTGCTGTTTTTTTTTATCATTTTATTTTTCAACGACTCAAATAAGAAATAAAAAAAACCATGAATATGTGTGTTTTTTAGGACAAAAATTTAAGTAATTGAAAATTAATATTTGTAGTCAAACTAACTGAATTAGTGAATGACGAAATTGATTGAGATGTCGATTTTACGAGATAAATATAGAAAAAAAATTTGACGAGGTAAACATTGAAAGGTAAAAAACTAAATTATAATAAAAATTTTAACTATTTAATTACTTTTTATATTTTTAAACATTAAAATTAAAACTATCAAATTTCACGTACTAATTTTATAAAATACAGCAAAATCAAAATACGATAATTTTGTTTAGAAAAAAATTTAATATATAAATATAATTTGGTATTATATAAGATTTCAAATAATTCAAATTAACCACGGAATCCAGGATTTAAAAACCTTTATTGAAAATTTAAGAGGCAGTTTGAAAGAATACGACCTTGGCGTCGGAGAGGGAAGTTGGGCCATTTGAGGCGGAAGAACTCACAATAATACTCCCCGACGAAGATGCAGTCGCTCGTAAACGCATTCTCAGTACTGGAGCTCGATGCCGAAGACGATCAAATTCCTGCTCTCTCTACTTTCTCCAAACCTGACGCTACCGCTTCTTCCTCTTCAAAAACAGGTTTCCTCGATTATTTCCCCCCACCTCTCTATCTATTTAAAGGTTCTGTTTGTTGTTGCAAGTCATTAGTTGTTATGAACTTACAATTTGATTTAGGGTGTTATTTTCGTTGGTAAGTGTCCTACTTTACTAGTGCAAGGTTGAAGATTCTGGAGACTTCAGGAGTTGGATTACCTTCCGTTGTAGGAATTAGGTTCATGTAGTTTCTTCAGCCGTACTATATTTTTGAAGCGATTTAGAAAGAAATTATTTTTCTGCCTGCCCAGTTTCAAATTCGACGGTTTGGTGGATGTTCACATTTCACGAGGAAGAAAACTTGGTTCGATCTTCGAACCCTGTACCTAAACTGCCAACTTTAAATTATTTCAACTAAAGCATAATTGAAAAAGTATTAGCATATAAGAAACGACATAGCTTCATGATTAAGTTTTTCACTTACGTGCTTGCTGTAGACTAGACCCTTGAGACCCTATTACATTTACATTTTTTTTAATACAACACGGGGGGTGAGAATTAATTAGCTCAACTGGTTGGCTTTGCTTTACTACTCGCTGGCTTTACGTATTTCGTTACAAGGTTGCTTCATTCAGTTGCTCTGTTCTGTCAGTTTCAAGTTTTGGAACAATGCTATTATTTTGAACTTTCATATGTTATGTTTTGCATTTATGTCTCTGACAAAATTTATCGGTTCATTTCAAAGGACCTTCTGTAGTGACTTCACTTGTGAATATATAAGCGTATTGATGGTAGAGAGTATTTCTTTTTCTATAGTAGATCCTCTCCCATCTGATACTTAAAAAAAAAAGAATGTAGAATATGACCTTGTGATTTGATTAATTGAATCAGGAAAAAGCAAGAAGGAAGTTGATATCTCTGGTGATATTCCGACGGGAGAAAGACAGAAACAAAGTCTACTAGATGTGGCTGCAGAAGACTACAAATTGCCCCTTGTTTGGATTGACCTGGAAATGACTGGTAGCAATTAACAACTAATAAATATGCTTTAAACTTTTAAAACATGCATTCAGGAGTGTAGATTATATGAAATTCCTTTCCTCTTTTCTTTGCTTTCCATGGGAGGGATGGATAATAATGTAGAGATTTCAAAATGCTATCCTACGATGATGAAGGCTATGGTCGATACATTTTAAGGGCACTGTTTGCTAATTTTTTTATTCACACTATGAGGACTGAGGAGGAGGCTTTGGTGTTTTATGATTTGATATTGAAATCCATTTCAATTTTATCTTCGCACAAGGGTCATTTGTCTTTGATGGATTAGATATTCAACATCTATATCTTTTTGGTTTAAATTTTATGCTCCCTATTATTCTTTCAGTCTTATCTTTTTTGGTGGAAATTATAAAAGTTTATTTCCGTAACAACTAAGTTGAGTTTTTAACTTCTAATGACATTTTCTCTCTTGACTTACACTTACTATGCAGGTTTAAATGTAGAAACAGATAGAATACTGGAGATTGCTTGTATAGTTACCAATGGCAATCTGACCAAATTGGCCGAGGTATCCTTGCTATTGGCTATCCAACAGTGATTTTACATAAATGCCTTTGCCCAGTCTTTGTTTGTGTTATTGTATCTTATACCTCCTCGAACTTCACTACACCTTATACAGCTAACAACCGTTTGCATGCTTGTTGATGTTATTTTGTTCAGCAAACATTCACGTGTGTATGTGCACCTGAGGTTTCCATGTATAGTCTAATGCCTTGCTTTTGTGAAGATTTTACCTCAAATATTCACGTGTGTGTAGAATGTCTACAAGAATTTACCAAAAACAGCAGGACAATTAGGTTTCGGTATTGAATATAAGTCTGGATGTATTATATTCCCAAACTTTGGATAAGTTGTAGACGTTAAGATGATATTCATTGGCCACAATATTTAACTTGGAGAAAGGTATTAATGGAAGAAGAAGAATTGAATAAAATAACTCACCCTTTATTTTTAAATTAAAGGAACAGGCTGTACCCCCTCTGACCATTGCCAAATACTTGTTTTTTGCATTACCTACAGTTTCACCCTTTATTTAATCTATTTTGCCGCTATTTGTTGTTGTCACTGTTTATTATTGGTTATCTAATTTATATTTATCAATAGCTTTCTTTAAATGATGAACGAAAAAACGAAATGTGATATAGGCATATAGATTTGATAATAAATTTGACCTCAATATACCAGTCTTTGCATAAGCCTATAACAAGCGAAGATCAAAAGTTTGAAATATTTGTGCCTGCATCACTTATTTTTTCTTCATTATGTTTTCAAATTTATGTTTCTAGGGTCCTGATTTAGTGATTCACCAATCAAAAGAATGTCTAGAAAAAATGGGAGAATGGTGTCAAACTCATCATGCAGCCAGTGGTAAGAACCAACAAGCTGAATCAATATAGCACTTTGTTGCATTTTAATGGCTTCTGGTTTTCTGCCTTAACGTTTTTGTTTGGTGATGAAACAATTTGCGGTTTAACACTGTCATGATTCAGGATTGACAAAAAAAGTGTTACGAAGTACAATTAGTGAACGAGAAGCCGAAAAACAGGTTTGTAAAAATTTATCTAATGCTTAGGCTTCTCTCCTTTGGATGTGATTTTTTTTATTAGTATTAATATTTATTTATGTGATTTAATCTATATACTATTGTGATAAATTTTCTGGTGCCTTTCGGCCATATGCATGCTAGAACTCTTACGGTTGCACTCTGTTGCACATGGAAAATTGTCCTTTTATTTACAAAGTTTCTCTAAAAAATCTTGGATGTCCTTGTATCTAAGCACAGATAGTATGAATCTGCTATCTTACTTCATGTTTTAGTACCGATGGCCGTTATCATATTTTTGTAAGAAACAAATTTTATAAAATGAAATGTACAAGGGAGGGAAAAACAACCCACGATCAGGCAGTTATAAAAAGGCTTCTCATTTGGTAATTATAGAGGAGATATAATAATTACAAATGGAAAAAAAAGTTTGACCAGGTGCACCAGAAAAAATTACAAGAGCGAACAGAAATACTTAGATCCTAGAGTTCATTCCTTAGCATATCATTTCCTTGGAACACTATTCTATTTTCTCAACCCAAGATTATAAAGCATTATACAAACACCACTCGACCAAAGCTGTATGGCTCTCATTTCAAAATTATGATGAAGCGTTAAATAGAAAAGTATTTCTTTAAAAAACTAAATAAAATAAAGTCTTAGATACTTCTAGGAAGAGCTACCTGATCACCAAAAACCCGAAAGAGCTTGTATCATAGGTTGATAGAATAACTGAATATGGATGTCAATGGGAAAATCTTGATTACTCCTTACCTAAATACACCAACTAAACTGAGTTTCAATGGTTCCTCAGCTCAATTTTATCATTAATATTGTTCTCACTTCTCTCAAGGCACAGAGACCAAATAAAGACTTTCCATCACTTCAGCATTATGGATTTCGTGGAGCCCTTGCAAAAACCATGGTTAATAGCATTGTTTGATCCACTGAAAGTTCTAAAAGAGAATTAACACAAAAATAACACGGGACATCAAGCTTCCAGAGATGATAATCTGGATGGAGAGATTTAGAAGTGTGAAGGAAAAGAGATCAGAACCAATTAGCACCACTGACATTCTATACAATTCTTAATGGATTTGTTTATACTGTCAAGAAGGCCAAATAATTTCGGTTATGTAGCTGCTAGGGGAACAAATTGCACCTAGCAATCATATAGACATGATTGAGTGATCTTAGTTAAAAATAGAATGCCAATGGCATTTGGAAGACCTGTAATTATACTTTTTAGCAATCATTAACAAGACCATAAATGTGCGTGTAATCTGGTTAATATCTATTTATTTGCTCAAGCTTTATGGAATAACTATGTAATTGTGCAGGTTATAGAATTTGTGAAGAAATATGTCGGTAGCTACACTCCACTGTTGGCTGGCAATTCAGTTTATACAGATTTTATTTTTTTAAAGGTAATCTCGCTGCAATATTCTTTTGTTGGCTGGCAATTCAGTTTAACAGATTTTATTTTTTTATAGGTAATCTCACTGCAATATTCTTTATATTGTCATAATATCACGTACACATATCATTGGCTTGAACTGCAAATAGTGTGTTTAGATTAATAAGTCAACGTTCCAATTTAGTCAATATACAATATACATTTTTGAACAAGATTCTATGTAATTAATTATTTACTGACTACTTTTTGGGGACTGTCTTTGATGCTCTCTCCTGGGTTATTTATTTTTTAGCAACTTTTTCTTGCTTTCATTTACCTTAATGAAGACTGTGTTACCTTGACAATAAGAAATGTATATTAGTTAGCATACAAATACAACGGTATTTCAAAAAGTTTTAGGTCATGCCTAATCTATCTGGATTTGTAAATTTCTCTTGAATTCTAATTTACTCAGCATTTTGAGAATTTTTTGGTAGGATTGTCAGGGCATTCTATCTATTGATGTTCCTTGTAATGCAACAGAGAAATTTATGAAGAATAAGGTTAATGGTTTTCCTTGAGATATGTGATTATATTTTCCCTCCTTTTTAGTTTCTCTCTTCCTACTTGTACCCTCTTCATTCTTCTCTCTACTCGCCCTTTTTTTTATTGGTAGAGGTTGCACTGCTACTTGACCATCCCATCCATGTAGCATTTAACATTTTATTGGCACATGGAGTAATCTACCTCCCAATGGAGTAACGAAAAAACCAATTTAATTTGAGTATATTAAAAAATGCAAATAAACTAGGGGCATAGAATTTTGCTAAATCTAGAGCCTCTACCCAACTGATATTCCTTTAAATAGCTTACTGTTACTTTCTAACCATATTCGGCAAATGGAAGCTTTTTGTTCGTCAAGCCTCAGGGTCTTGGCCTTTTTTTCTGAATCTATGCCCACAAAATACTTGCCCAATAAGGACGTCAAAGTCATGGTGTTCCCTCCCTCAAAGCAAAGAGCCCACAACAAGAACTTTATTTTCTCGAGGCAACTTGTCTTATATAGCACTCACTAGATCCTTTCTTAAGCATAAGAGCTGAGCCCAATAATGCACCAAATGACGTTAAATAAAAAAGATATCAGATTGCATAAGCTTCCATACTCCCATTATGTTCCCTTGTTTATATGTACACTGTCCAGCTAACGAAGCAACATGAGGAGCTCCACTCACTTATCCCCCTGTTTAGATTTCTTCCAGCCAAAATATTCCATGAATTAGTGCCTTCGACCCATATTTTCTTAAACATAATTAAATCGACCTAAAAGTTTAAGCTGATGGATTAAGGTAAAATTAATTATTCGTATCTAGCACTCCTCCTCACTTGCGGGCTTGAAAATTGCACAAGGCCCGACGAGTGGAAATCAATAATAAATAGGGAGGAAATGACCACATAGGGATTCGAACACAAGATTTCTTGCTCTGATACCATATTAAAAATGATTAAACCACGTTTTTGTTTCTCATAAATATTAGTTAGTATCTGATGCCATTGTTCGTTAGATTGTCATGGGAATCGCTGAAACCATTTTGTTAAAAATAAATCATTTATTCTTCTTCTGTCGCTAATGCCTAATCTATTACTGTATTCTGGTTGTGGGACTGTATTCCAATTGACTGACATAGCATACTCTCTAGGATTGAACACATGACCTTTGAGATAATAAACAAACAAGGGAACCACTGTTCCACAATCCTTTTATTTAACTGGCATAACATACTCTTCTTGTTGCCTACTTGACATTGAGTAAGCTTGCCTCCCTTGATTAACAAAAGTTCTGCACTTCCTGAACTTTCTCGGTGCTCATTTGATGATGGGATACCAAAATTCTACCTTTTTAAGATTTTCTACCAAAGGTATGCACCAGAAAGACAGTCTCTCTCTACTTCCTAAATACAACCCTTCTCACGTCCGCACCACTAATGAAACTTGGCAAAATGCCTGATTTACCGTGTACCTGCCCCTTCCGAGCTGGTAGCCTTATTATGTCTCTTATTATTCATCAATTTCTTTGGTAGTTGTGCGTGCTCTTCTTTGTTTGAAGATATCTGCTTCATCTTCTTTAACCTTTCATAAATGCTGGTTTGCAAAGTTGTTTGTCGTAACGACCAGTTTTCTTCCCTTCAGAAATACATGCCAGATTTAGCTGGACTTTTCTCACATGTACTTGTTGACGTCAGTAGTGTTAAGGCTCTATGCTGTCGCTGGTATCCAAAAGGTAAAGTTCTTGAAAAGTGAGGTTTCTTTTGGTTTCTGAGAAAATGACAGGCGTGTTGTTCTGAATTTTCTTTCGTCATTGTTGTCGTCGTCATTTTTTTCTACATATCTAAGAAATCCGTATGTCTACCAGAAGAAAATCGATACTATTACTTATTGCCTCATGGAATTCTGAGTTGATTTTCTTGCTATGACTATCTAATATCACTTCTCAAAGAGATTCAGATGGCTTGTTAAGTTTTATAAGCACTATACTCCATGGTCCCCTCTGCTGGATCAAATATTTACTTCATTCATAACAAAACAAGGAATGATAATTTTTAGCCGTTTTTAGGAATTTGTTGACTGTTAGTCAGTATGAATGTTTTGCTTAAATAAACGAAACATAGACTCACCTTGGAACATTTGGTTATTCAACTACTTGTCTATCTATACATTAACAACTCATTTCCTTTTCAGATCAGAAGAAAGCCCCACATAAAGAGAATAAACACAGGGCTATGGACGATATCAGAGAAAGCATTATGGAACTCAAATATTACAAGGAAAATATATTTAAGAAGTCTAAAAAGTGATGCAAGATGAGGCACCACAACCACAAGATTGTCTGTCTGAACGGTACGGAGGTTTTAATTTAAAATTCCACTCTATCATTCATCTCCTTGTTCAATTGTGTATACTGTATTATGCTGTTGTGATTTAAGTGGGTGCTCGTAGACTTGTACATATTAAGAGATGTCTTTCCTCTCTAAATTTGAGCACTTTAAGATGTATATTATTTCTAACTTATTGCGTATGATGAAAGTTCTATTGTTGAACAGATTTGAATCTATTCATTTCCAGTGTAGTTGCTGGAGACATTGCTTGGAGCCGCCATGGTATGAGAGGATTTTAAGCACATGGCATCTCAAATAGATTATCTGCTTTTAAATTGAAGAATACATGCGGAATGAATTATTTATGATAGGTGGTCATGTATATTGTAATTTTTTTTCCTTTTAATTCTGTGAGGTATACAATTAACTGTGGAAAAAATGTGAATTTGCTGGATATGTTTAAAATAAATACTTGTGTGAGTAATGATTTTCTTGAGCATAGTTTTCCAATATTTATAAGATATTACTCTTAAAGATCATAGGTTGGATTTTACAATCTATTTATTCAATTTTATATTTAGTTTGAATGATCACGAATTTGCAAAATCAAGAAAAGAAACCATTCATTTTCGTTATCTTTTGCTGCTACTTTTACCAGAATCAGCACAGGTGAGTTGGTAGTATGTGAACATTCACAGGCTTTATGAAGGTGGGAAATCATTTCTAAAATAAAGGTATTATTTGGAAAATAGGAAACCAAAAAGTTTCAACAATTATTTTTTTTTTCTTTTTATATCTGTGAGTTCGGATCGTGCACTTGAATCCATCTTACTATATTTGGTTGTTATACAATGTGATATGAAATGTTAAGTGAGTGGTATCATGGCAAATCAGGATAGTTTTGTAATAATCAAGTTGGCCGGCAGCTAAAACAATCCAACATTTGTTAGATGATTAGTAAAAAAAAAAAAATGAATTTCTTATGCGAATTTGTACGTGTTAAAAAATGAGTGAAAATTATAAAATTTTAAAATGAATTTAAAATTTCGAACAGTATCACCCAAAGCACATTTCGAAACCCTAATTCCATCATTCGATTTCGGCCTCGAACTTTACATTCCCATTTCATGGACGAAAGCTCTCAACGTACTGCTATAGTGCTGTCCACCACCATTTTCGTTGCTTTCTTCTTCCTGTGGCTACCAGCGTCATAAAGAAGACCACCACAGGTCACTCTTATCAGATACTCTCACTGGTTTTTGGATAGTTCGGTTTCCCTTTCGACGAATTGAGCTGATTTTAGTAAATTCAGTCAGATATGATCCCAACTTTCGTGTTACTTTGCTTCTTTCACAGGTTGAATTGACTCTGCTTGATTTTCAGAAATTTTATGAGACCTCGTTTCTGTTTTTATATATTTTTCCCCTGCCCGGGTGCAACATCGCGAATTATAATCTGTTGAATTTGAACGTCTTTGATTTTTGTATTTGACATGACTGACGTTATTCCAAATTGTAGACCCAGAAAATGACAGATAAACAACCAACTTTACTAACTAAACACCATTTACAAATGGAGAAAAGATCACCAAATTATGACTGGGCTAATATGC
This sequence comes from Momordica charantia, assembly GCF_001995035.1. Next base: position 374,058 of record NW_019104592.1, read on the forward strand.
CCCAAAATGTGAGGTCATATGTACTTCTGTGGAAATTTCAGGATGGATTAACCCATGGTGAGTTTGCAAATATTTGGTTACTGTTATGTTGTAGGTTTAACTTATGGAAGAAACTATTCTCTCGGAAAAAAATGAAAATACAAGAAGAAGAGGACAAGGAGAAAAAACCCCAAGCTACAATGGGAATGATCTTCAACTAGTCAACAACTAAAAAGAGGATGAATGCGAAGCTCTACGGTAATTGAAAGCCATCCAAAAAAGTATGTCTTCCTTTCCCTTTATTTCCTATCATACATATGATAGATCTGTTAGAGGTATCTAAAGGTCTAAGAAGCAAGGCCCACATGATAGAGCAGATTCATTTCAATAACTTAGTTCTGCTTTGAGATTTTGGTCCTCTGCTTCAAGGAAAGCAAAGTCAAGTCAGGAGCGAATAAAAGTTGTAGGGGATTCCTGGGACCACAATCTAGAATCCTGCCTGTCGAATATGAAACTTGTATGATCCAAATATAACTAAGGAAGTGACCAATCTAGAGTTTTACCCATGTCATTTTTTTTATCTAAAAAACAAAATTATGTGATGTTAGTAGTCATTAAAGCTATCATTAGTCGCAAAGTTGAGTAAGAGTATGAATATCTTTGTTGTGATATATTCCCGCCTGTTATACGTAACATGAACGTTCACGTGAGAGCTGACCTGTGGAAATGTAATGTCAAGTACTTAAATCCGTTTGATTTAGTCTTGAATTTGCAGCATATAGCTCAAATATTGGTGGACAAATTCTGGACTCAAGGAGATGTCTCCAGCGTCTAGATTTAATATTAAGGATAGAAAGTCTAACAAAGAGAACACTAGAAGGCGACTCAGATGCCTTCAGGACCCGCCGGTGCGAAAACTGTGTCCAAGCTAGTACAGACAATCCACTTTTGAGAACTTTCAGTACTGTTGGCTGCAGCATCACCTCATCCCTCCAATGGATAATTTCTAAACATGGATGTCAGCGATGAACCTGTTCTGGAACCTCACTTAATTCTGTGGTTAAGTGCGATTCTATTTCTAATAACAATAGGTGGTATGGGTACTTTGAAGATCACAGAGATAAAACATCTGGTTCTTCCTAGAAACAATTCCTGGAGCTGACAATGATGAACAAGAGAGAATTCGTCGGAAGAATGAAGAGAAGCCTCAACGACAGAGGCAAGCTCAGGAGCAATGTAATGGCTGCCTCATGTCATGAAAGCTGGAAGCACTTAGCAAACCAATGGGATTTCTGCATGAACATGCAACCATTTCTCACATGGTTAATGAAGGCAGAGTGGAGGAACTGGTTTCATGGCTTTTTCCTTCCAAGAGATTAAGACTTCAATATGGTTTAATTTGAAAATTGATATCTCAGAAGATGTTGCTCGTGTTTGATCAAAGGTTTACATTGGCTAGATGAGAATCATAGCCAATGAGAGTAATATCTCCATTAGTACGAGGACTTTTAGATAAAATCAAAAGTAAATGAGAACTTATGTTAAAAGTGAACGATATCATATCATTAAATCAAAGTACAAATGGGTAAGAAAGAAGCTGAAAGGGAAATTATAGTCTGTGAAGAAGGCAGAAGAAAGAAACTTTGAGATGACTGAAACCCAGTGTCGAACGGCTTAGATGTGAAGGAGATTATTTGGATGATAATAAACCGTTGCAGTTTGAAAATCAATAGAAGAACTTCAAATATCGTAGTAAACAAACTACATGATACACGAATCTTTAACTGAGATTCTGAAATCGAATCGCTCTCTAGTGCTCAGTCCTTGTCGTTGGAGTCGACATTTGAATTCTTCAAGTAATTTGAATATACAGGACTAGTCCGGACAAAAAGGGACTCAAAAATAAACTTGTACGTTTGAAATATTGACAGATTGTTGCTAAAAAATATAATAGAAAACTAAAAACAAAAACAAAATAACCCATAAAGAAAAATTTCCGTTCAAATAAGAGAGAGAAAGAGGAAAATTAATTAAAGATAAAATCTTTGAACGTAACGTAACGATCTTGGTGAAGCTGTGTGATTATGGAACCCTAACCCTAAACCCAATCCAAAGTCGCAATTTTTTTGTAGAGTTACGTCTCTCTCTGAGACGGTGTCCTCCAGAAGCCTGTCCCGTAGAATCGGTCCCACATGATCTTCTCCTCCAATTCCACGTCCTCCGACGACAGACACGACGGCGGAAACGTGTCGTCGGCCGGCGGCCTGTGCTGCAACAGGGCCTTGTTTTTCTTAGCGATGCGGCGTCGTTTAGCCAGTTTCTTGTTCCACACCTTTTTGCAGAGCCCCACTGGAAGTTTGTAGACGGTCAATATGAGAAGGTTCATAAGGGTGCATGGAAAGCAACAGCATATTGCCGCGCACTCCGCCGCCGTTCCGCCTGCCACCTCCGCCAGCCGCCGCTTTTCGTTCTTTTTGTTGGTCGACTGTTCTGTAAGCAGCGGCTGCTGGCGAGTCCCCGGCGGTGATCGGAGGTGGACGGTCTGATTCATAAGTGTATGGAGTTTGAGTTTGACCAGGCGGTCAAAGTTAAATGTGGATCTTGATCTTGATCTTGCAGAGGAATGGGAATGGGAATGGGAAGAGAGAAATTAGAGAGAAACCGATAATAAGCGTAAAGCAAAGGTGGGAGATGAGGATGAGAATGAGGATGCGATGAATCGGAAAGAAAGATCCAAAAATGGAAAAGGATTGTTGTTTGTGATTTATATGTGTGTTGTATATGGGAAGTTATAACAAAAAGACGTGTTTTCCACCACCACTCATTCAACCTCTCTTCTCTACTCAAAAATAAATAAATAAATAAAAATAAAAAAAATATTACAATTCTTCTTTGCTAATTGCACCATCACTATTCTTTTATTTCTTTAATTACTGAAACGTGGCTGCCTGCATTTTTTAATGCAATATGATATGGGAAGTTATAACCGCCTTTTTTTTTTCAAGGTTTGGCACAATCACATGTTTTCATTATGTTTAGCTTCTTTTTTTTTAAGATAGTTGAAATTCTTCCTTTCATATTGTGGACTTGTAAATAATTATTTCCGACGATTTATCATATGTTTAATTTCTGTAAGCTATCTAATCATATTCCAAGACCACAAACGAACTAATCATGATATTTAAAAAGGAAAAAAAAAAACAAATTATTATTTTAAACAGTTCTATTTTTTATTTTTTAAAATTGAGTTCAACAATTGGAGGGATTGAATTGTTTTCAACTAGCTCTTCATTGGTCCATACTTGGACCGAGAGCTAATATTACCACCTCGTTCTCATACTTTTTAAATATATGTTATTTGATATCTTCAGCTTACTACTATAGTTGTTTTCTTGTTTTTAAAATTCGGTTAGAAAAGTCAAAATGCTTCTAGAATGTAAATTTCGAAAATTGAGTATTCCGGGAATGAAAATGAAAAAAAAAAGGTTAAATATTTTGCGATTCATGTTTGAAAGCACGTCATTGTCCTTCCATCTCAAATGAAAGAGATAGAAGTGAACCCTGTTGCCAGTAATAATACAGTGATTCGTTTCAAAATCTTTCAAAGAAATTGAATGATGGCATTCAACTTCTAACTATAAGTCCGAGTACATGGAGATTCGAATTTTCGATCTCTTAGTCAAAGATAAACTAAAATTCTCTAAGCTGTAACCAAAGACAAAGACAAAGACCAATCCGAATTCTCTTTTTCTTTCTTTCAATGTTAGACAACTCCGTGTCCACTGTCCACCCACCCATCATTTGTCTTTTTTCCACATTTTCTCGCTCTCTCCCCTCCAAATTTCAGAATTGCATGCATGATTGTTTGTCCACACCTTATACGTGGCAAAACCAAACTGTAAAGAGTCTATTTTGGTGTTCATGAAGGCTTATTCTAGCCTTATGGGAGTCGCCCAATTGATGGGGACTAATAAACAAATAATAAACCCATCATCCTAATACTGCCTTCATTCTTTGGAAATGAAAAGATTGTTCTAGACATGTTAAAAGAATTTCCGACCGAAATGAAATCATAAATGATCACAATATCTTTATCCATGTAGGGGGGAAATATTAAAAAAGAAAACAAAAGAAAAGAAGGAAGAAACAAAATGGTTAATTTCCATATGCCCGTACGGTTAAGCGAGTGAGCAGTTGTACAAAAATAAATAGGGATGAAGGGCGAAGACTCTCAACCACCTATTATTCCAAACCGATGAAGAATTACTGCCAATATCAGCATGCATATTGCTAAAATCATACCAGGACGTCCCAGTAACCAACTCTTTGCCTTCTTTCCACCTTCTACGCCTCTTTGAATCTTTTCTGCCCAACGCATCTGCAACCAAGGAAACCATAACACAGTTAGTAACCGAAAATGTTCGAATAGAACCATAAGGAAGATTAGTAAACGACGTACCATTTTGTCCAAATCATCGGGCGAGATAGATGATATTGCTTGCTGAGCTTTTGCTGCATCCTCGGCAGAAAGCTTCAGACCGAATTGTTCGCTCATATTTGCCATCATCTCTGGACTCATGTTCTTTATCATTGATGTGAACATCTAATGGATTACAGAAAACCAATAACTAAGAGTGAGCAAAGCATATCAATCAACTCTTGAGGGAACATGGAGGTTTCTAAGAACACATACCATACAACAATGACACCCCGACAAAATTCACCCTCCCCCAAACCTTCTTTCATCATAACTAGATTTTATTTGAAGTTTGTACGAGAACAATCAATAGAAACCATTTGCACAAAAGTTTCCGTACAATCTTTTGAAAGAGGCAGCAGCATGTTTCGAGGCAAAAGGCCAATTGACTGGATGGCAATAAGACAAAAAAGTGAAGCAAGTACACTCACAAATGTCAATGAATTTAGCACCAATAAGAGAGAGGAGCAGAAAGAAAAAGAAACAAGCGCGAACTAGAAAGAGGAAGAAGCTTTTGCTTGTGGTTTGAACCGGAAGGATTGAAGCTCAAAGCTCATTCCTATTGAAAATTTACTTGTGTAGCAACGAGAAGTACTTGGTATTAGAAAACTTAAGGCATTCATTGTTCGAAGAGAAGGCAGATAGGAGGGGACTAAATTTGAGCTAGAAGTGCAAATATCCTAAATTCCCCCCTCGTCTCTCTCTCTTCCCCAATAAAAACCAGAGATAACACAGGGAACCACCTTCAAAGTCTCTTCATCTAAGGCAATACGCAAGTTCACCATTATTACATGCCAACGACAGACAAAATTGGAACCACAATGACATTTAAGTAAATGTGCCCCCTCATGGCCATCATTCAGGCAAGGGTGGCAACCACATCACGCCTTGATCGTCACCATAAAGAGGGGGAATGTCACCTCACCTTTAAAAATGCTGAAAGAAGATCTATGACTCCATTCATCACATAAAATTGCATCAATGAACTCATAAATACAGTTTCTAATTATTACTGTTCACTCATTATACCATTTAGTGGCTAAAATTTACAAACCTGCTGCATGGCTGGATCTTTCATTTGATTTCTCACTTGTTCTTGCATATCAGTAGAAGAGGTTGGAATAGTTGAGTTTGAAGAACTGCTTCTTGAATTTGGAACCGCTCCATAAGAACTAGTTTTGCTCATGCTATTAGTTTCGCTGACTCTGGATTGTTGACTACCAAAAGATTTTGATCGAGTATCAGAATCTGGTACATTGTCATTCCCGGAAGCTACTGCAGAAGCAGAGTCACTCCTTTTCAAAGATGATGCAATTCCAAACATCTTTTGTAGATCTTCAGGTGGCATATTACTCATTATACGACTGGCTGAATTAAGTAACTCAGGGGTCACGCTTGGATTATCCAAATTTGGACCTAAACTGTCGCCCTTAAGATATGAGTTCGCATCTGGGAAAGAAGAAGCCAATTTGAGCATCTCCTGGAGATCTTCTGGAGACATCTTGCTGATCATATTTGAGGCTGTAGTTACCATGTCTGGCGATATCTCTCCAGATTTTCCAAAGCCCATCGCAGCTAGAGTATTGGGATCAGCATTTGAAACAAATCTCTGAAATGATCTATACAAAGAAGGAAAAAAAATACGTTATTTATGAGATGTAGCTGATAACTAATAAAACACTCTCCAGATGAAAATCTTGTTTCACTTCCCCAAAAAAATCTTGCACTCAAATTACTTGTGAGGTCAGAAGAAAGCAATATAGAACTTGAACAGACAAACTTCTCACAAATGTTCTGGGACCTTGTGGCCCAAGATGTTTTAGTGCAAGGATCCCAAGCTTTGGTATGGGGAATAAAAACCACTGTATTTCTTTTTTAAAAACAAACAAAAAAGTAAAACAATGCTATTGACAAAATTTTTCACGAAAGGGGAAGAACGATGAGTAGCCCCAAAAAGGCCAATTACTTAACTCTTTGGTCCCAAAATGTTTATCCTACTGGTTCTCCAGTTTTCCAAGAAATGGCAAAAATAGAACATGTTAAAGATAATGAAATTCAACACCTATTAAGTCAGGCACACCCAAGAACAAAAACGTCTGACATTTCTTTTTTAAAAATGAGAGAGAAATAAGAACCACCACATTATTAGAAGCTCAAGAGCTTAACTGATTCGCTAAGCATCTATTATCAAACAATTAAACTTTTTGAATCCGGACCTGATAGCTTCTGGATCATCTTTCAATGCCTGCAAACTCTCAGAATTTATACTCTGCTTGTTGGCTTCAGCAGCCTTGGAAGATTCAACAACTTCTTGTGGTCTTGAAGCCGAAATGTTCCTAGATGTAGGGTTGTCTTCTTCAACTATTTCTTCAATTACAAATCCTACAAAATAAGAAAATGATAGTCAAATTCAGTTCCTATGTAATTTTTCATCCCACCACTGTCACACTACAGAGAATACAGGGGAGAAAAGATACTACTGAAGAAGCAAGGAGGATGTACCTTTGGGTACACTCCCCCCATCTTGTTCTTCCAATCTTTGCTTGGCATCCCTGTAGCAACAATTAGTTCCACAGGATATGTCAGACCAATGTAGCTAGCCACTTGATTTCATGTGATATGTTATGGTAGATTACAAATAAAAGAAAAGGTGATAAATTGTTAGTCCAAACTCCTCACAAAACAGAAGCACTCTGAGAAAACTCATGCTTGACAAAAAAAAAAAAGTAGACTCAAATTGAGAAGATCATCCGATTTCTCAATCTGAGCCACATAAAGACTAGCAGGTACAATACATTAGACAAGTCCCATGAAATAACGGGGAAAAATAACTCACACTAAAACGTCTGCAATAGTTTGATCATCAGGAGAAACTTCATGTGCCTTGCTCAAATCAGAAACAGCATCCTACCAAAATGTAATCCATTAAAAATATGAGCAGATAGTAGGCCTTGTATGGTTATAATATCAGAAAATCAGGTAGTCTGTCATCACAAACTCACTTGAAATTGACTCAATTCTTTATATGCTTGACCTCTCCGGTAAAGTGCTTTCACATTCCTTGAATCATATGCCAAAACCTACATTAAAAGAAATGGTTGCAATCATAGATATAAGAATTAAGCATAACCATATGCAAAAACGTAGAATAATGGAAGTCCAATGTCAGAGTTACGAGTGTGAAAATTGACGACTGAATAAAAAATCTTCTGGCACCTCATACATAGGAAGTGATCAAATCATAATCCATGAAACAGTTGAATTAGTAAAAGTGCATGGCTTGAGCAAGTCATTTGGCATATGTGAGTGTTTTTTTTTTTCAGTTCAAGATGTCATGTAAAAGATAGATAGAAGCATGAACTCTATCTCTCCTCAATCAATCAGATCTAGAAGCTGTGGGTAAACATGAATTTGAGCGTGTTAATTGAAATATGGAATTCCTTTCTGCCAAGAGATAAAGAGTAATGGACCATTTCACTTTTTCTCCCCTAAAGTGTTTGGATATCTTTCTCGCATGGAACTTCATGCTTCAAGATTCACACCAATTTGAACATTTCACTTCTAGAATCAGTATCATGTGTTTGTTTGGTGAAATACATTATTTTGACCACATAGCTTGTAGTAACTTCAAACTTACATCAATTCTGATCATGTTTGCAATAAGCATACCATGTCTTACTATTATTTCTATAGTATACTTAAGGGCAAGTTCAGATAACACTACATCACATCAATATGGTTAACTGGAATTTAAATATTAAAAAGGACAAAAAACTGCATTACCTCAGAACCTTCCCTTATGCAGTCATGATACTGTTTTGTTTTCAAGTAACATGACATCAAATTGAGTGAGCAAGCCAACAGAAGTGTTCTTCCTTTGGGAGATGAATTCCCCTTGAGGTTTTTCTTAGCCTAAGAATGCAGAACACAGACAGAGAGTTCATGAGTTGAGTTATGCTCAATGAGGGAATTAAATTGGCTGAAGATAAAAATAAGAAAAATACAATCTAATCAGTATAATATACTCACAAGCAAATATTTTTCCGATGCATCATTGAACATTCCCTGACTGTGAAGCTTATTCCCCTACTCAGTGAATAACACATTAGAACATGCAAGATAGACTTAAATAGAAGAGAAAATATCATAGCGTATAACATAGAAGTAGAATAATAAATGGTCCTGGGGCATCCTTTTTTTTTCCTCGGGTGGGGTGTCCCGACCCACAAATGAATAGAAAGCGAGGCAAGGGTTCCTCCAGCCTCCTTAAAGAGAAGAGGCCAATAAAGACTAAGCACCTATTCCTTTATAGGCCACCCAACACTCAAAAAACAACGTTAATTAGCATTCTAAAAAAAGAGAACCATAATCTTTCTTAGGAAGTTAGGAGCTACTTCTATAACAATAGATAGAGGTCAAGTTTGTTTGGCATCTACGCCCCTGCACTCCAAAACAGTATGGGAGCCTTTCGGCTCATACTACTGACACTCCTAGATCTAGGCACCTCCTCTACCAACCGGAGACTGGTGGTAAGTGATCACGCAGAGTTTTTGAAGAAGGTTAGCCTAGTATGTAAGCACAACAATGAACCGCTATTTCGAAGTATATCACCACAATGAAGTAACTATAATTTATTTTCTTGCACCAATAATAACCTACCTCATCGAGGAATTATGTCACATCCAAAGTAATATGATCACAAACAAGAAACAGGGGAAAATGAATTTCTATAACTATAATTTCCTGAGCCCCAAGGGACAGCCCAGTTGGCAAGGGCTTGAGGTCTCTTGATCATAGAAGTCTCAGGTTTGAGCCTTCTGATGAGCTAATCACATGTTCAAGGCTACAAGCAAACTACTAGTTAGAAATTGCAGACAAGTATCACCTCTAATCCCTAAATCTATGGAGAAAAATGAGTGGATATTACGGCCTAAAGGAATATATCTTGGATGATTGTTTAGCTCTTGAACAAAACTTTTCATTTTATTCAAACAAAGTTTGTAGCTTACATAAGAAAGATCCAATTTTTTATTCATAAGAAAGGCAAAACTTCTTTAATTAGAGAGATCAGTTCAAAATAAAATAAACGGTAAAAGAATAAAAAAAAAAATCTTCAAGAAACTTAAAAATATTATTTTTCTAATTGAGATAACACTAAAATAAAAAAAATTAAAAAAAAAGGGCGAGTATCATAAAAAACTACAGAACTGAAGGCCCTGGAGAAACTAAAAATCAAAAAGAGAGATAAGACTTGATCAAATAAGAATAGGTAACTTCATGTCCTCACAGAGCAGTGTTTGGATTCAATCCTACAAATATTACCTGTGTCTTCAGCATTTCAGCTGCACCCAGTTCATAGTTGACCTGTGCATCAACACGGGTACGCATAGTCGCAATCTCTTCAGGTGTTGCATTGGCCATCTTCTCACCAATTTTAGCCATATCCTCCGGACGGGTGTGCTTCAACTGCTCTGCAGCATATCTCAACTCTTCGGGACGCAAATTCTTCATGCTTTCTGAGGCCATCTTGATTAACTCTGGATTGGCCATCATCTGAGCGTCAAGAGAATTCAGCAACTTCAGTTATAGAGTGACATCAGGACTTGATTATACACAGACCACAGAGCTAAATACACGACATTAGTTATAAGCAATTAAAACTAGATTAGCAGAGTGTCAAAACGGCTTGTTCCATCCTGAAAGAGTTAAGTAAACTGCAAATTAAATTCAGTAGACTCACTAATTAATCAGTACAGCCAATCCCCGGTGTTACGTATCAACTATAAGTTTACTGGATAATTTTCTTTCGGTCCTAAGGGAAATAAACAGCAGAGAGCCTTATTCGTGAAATGGAATAAACACAGGAAGAACGGGATAGAACCGAGTAATCATCATATCCAAATATTATATATTCTAAAACTTCCTTAATAGGATGAAGATCGTCGTAACAAGATCATAAATTAAAATCTGCCCCCAAGTGAAAATGAAACTGACAGTGTTCTTCGATAGAAAGCAAGTGACTGCCCTAGATTTACATCGAAATCTTAAATAGTGAGAGAAAAATAAAAAGAAAAGCGAAGAAAGCAAATTACAATTCCATACCTGTTGTTGGATTTTGGCGAAGTCCGCAGGGGACATACGACTCATCTGTTCTTGAGCCAGTCTCATCAGCTCCGGATCCATCATTCCCGTTCGACACAATATCTATTATCTTCCTCTGTCGCTCTCGATTCTGAAACCCAGTTATTGATCTTCGTGGGAGAGTGGGTACCGATTACGGCAAGCTTATAATCGAGAAAGCAGGAGAAGGATGATCTTGGGATTTGAAGGGGCGCGAATTTTCCTACAATTAATTACAAGACAAAAGAGAAGCCCTAAGAAAGAAGAGAATTGGGGTCCGAATTGGTGGCGGCCACCGAACCTGTAATGGTAAATTGTGATCGGAAGGAGACGGAAACAACCGACGGAACATGGTGGAAGATTACCTTGCTTAATAAACTTTTGTGTTGTCCTGTCCGTTGATCTGTTGGAATTACGAAAGGATTTGCATGCGGATTCAGCAATGGAAATCAATCTAGAATGAACACGAATCTTCTGTCAATTCTCGGTCCCAATTGATCCGCCTCTTTTAACTATTTTCTATTTCAATTAACCGGTCACATTTAGAAAACACATTGAAATTATTAATTATTTTTAGGTTTTATTCAAATTAGTTTCTCTTTTCAATAGATTTTTTAAACGTAGATACAAAATTATATTAAAAAATTTTGTTGGGTATAAAATTTGAGCTAAAATTTTTTAAATTTAGATAAAGGTGTATTATCTTTTAAAAGTAGAAGAATTAAAACATACACTTCTAAAATATTAAAAAAAAAAACCAAACAAACTCTTTGAAAGTACCCAAACTAAAAATAAACATTTTAGAAATACAAGGAAAAAGAAATCAAAATTGAAGTTGAAGGTTGATCAAGCAAAATAGTTTTTAAATCCAATTTAAATATGATTTCATTTTTTTTTATAGTAACTACGGTTTCAATTTGAACTTAGATATTTATAGGTAGAGTATTCAATCTCCTCTGCAATATTCTTTGTACTTTAAATAATAATAATAATAATAGAAAAAATTATTTATTTTGCTTATTGTATACATTTAAGATTCATTATATTTTACTTCTAAAAAAACTCAAACTTGATTTAAAATAAATTTAGTATTTAGTATTTTGTTATTATTATTGTTTGAAGGAGAGTTTGAATTTTGGGGTAGAGATGGCTTCAATTCAACGGTTGTTTACTTCAATTGTTTCATTTTTTGAATAAACTTTGAATGTGTTGTTCATAACAAATAAACATCTTTATAACTTCTTCGAGCTTCGCAATTCGCATTTGTGTTTGCAGAAATCTTAACTTTATTTTATTATTAAGCAGATTGGGGAATTATGGGAGCACGAGGGAAAAGGCGTTAATCAGCCTGAATTTTGAGTAATAAATCGGTTGACGATGAGCATTAATTGGTTTGCAGCTTCTGAATTAGGATGAATGGTGAAGAATCCGTGTTGTTTTCCTTCGAACTCCACCAATTCTATCATCTTCCCCTGTTCTTTCAGCTTCTCTGCGTACTCTACCGCTCGATCTTTCAACAGATCACCGCCGCCCACCACAACCAACATCGGGTCCAGCTCCACCGCCTCCAGGTCCCGGCTCCACGGTCCCAACACGTTCACCAGCGGGTGGTCGGTGGTGCTTCCGGGTGGGATCGACAATCTCCAAAACCTGCTCAATCAAAAACCCTTCGCTACGTTTAGTTTAGGCCTTAGGGCAACGAAATTCGGTTGAAGCTTGGTATAAGTTGAAACTGAAGAACCTGTCGATGAGATCCAGATTCAGGAAGGCTTCTTTGGGACCTTCCGCCTCGGAGCGGGTCCTGACCGTCCCGCCGAAGAATGGCCCCAGAAGAACGTAGCCTCTCACTCGGAGCGGCGCCAACTCAGGGGAACCCGCGCCGAGTCCCACTGCAAGATGGTGAGCGATGTTTCCGCCGGCCGAGTCGCCGCTGATAAAAATCCTGCTAAAATCAGCGACGTGGGAGAGCCAGGGGTCGGGGTGATCCGACAGAGCTTGGGCCTGGAGCCAGCGGAGGGCGGCGAAGCCGTCGTGGATGGCGGCGGGAAGGCGATTCTCGGGAGCGAGACGGTAGTCGGGGGAGATGACGAGAGCGGAGAGGTGGAGGGCAAGGCGAAAGCAGTAGTTTTGGCAGTTGGGCCAGGTGCGGGAGCCGATGCAGAAGCCGCCGCCGTGAATGTAGAAGAAGATAGGGAGGAGGGAAGTGGAGGAGGAACAATTAGCGGGCTTATACAGACGCACGTGAAGCCGGTTAATGAGATCAAAGAGGAGGTCCTTCCATAGAACGGAGCCGTCGTCGAGGACAGGGACGTCGAAGCTTGGATTAGAGGAGCGAACGATGGAGCCGTCGCTGTAAACGCGGAGGACACCGCGACACTCTTCGACTTCAAATGGAGGAGAAGAAGAAGAAGAAGTGGCCATGGCTTCAACACAACGCAATGACAGTAGTCGTCAAGTGGAGTCGATGATGGGAAGGAAGCAGGGAAGGGTTAAGAAGAAGGAAGGAGAGACAATGGCGACTGGCCGGCTTGCCGCCAAAATGGACAAATTCGAAAATAGACCTGCGCTGCCCGCCAACATTATATCATATGGTGTCGCTTCGAAAAACGTCAATTTGCTGATGCAGTAAGAGTTAAACCAACCACAAACTGATAGTGATAATAGCCGGCCGGATTATTTAATACAATTTTGTATACATTTTGACAATTTCGGGTCTAATACAAAATTTGTAAAGTTTACGGAGGCTATTTGACCCGGTTCAAAGTTTATCGGCCTATTAAGAAGTTTGAAAACTATATTTGTAATTGAGCCAAAAATAGAACATGCAGTGCACACCAAAATGAAAAAAAAAAAGGAAAAAAATTCAATCTAAGATGGACAGGGTGAAAGGGAGAGATTCCACTCGTTGGCGGTACCATGGGGAATGGAAATGTGGAAGAGCAAGAAGTTGAATCCAAGTAAGCAAAGCAGGTAAAACACCTCCAAATCTTTACTGGTCAAAAATAGTAAAGACAACTTTTCCAAATGAAATGCCTGATTGACAAGTTTTGCATACACAGCCAGCACTTACAACTACTAACCCCCGTTCTGACTAGACAAAAATCAGGAAAAACAAACAGCCCAAAAAGAAAGGGAAAAAAATAATAATAACAATAATAATATTTCAGGTCCCCAACTATACTTTGTGTACATTCAACTGCTACTCAAAAAAAATCTTGTTTATAAACTAGATTACAACTCAACTGATGCTGAGGGAGGGCCTTTCTTTGCGTGGTCACAAGGAGGGAAGAGATACCTCTCCTCTCCGTCTGTAATAAAAAGATCAGGGGACTGAGGTGGTTGACAGTAAAACAAACACATCCATTGACGAAAAAGTCCTTCCCCCATCCATTGCGAGAGAATACATGGCCAACAGAATCAAAATGGAATCCTGCTGGCTACTCTACGCCAGCTTTTACTTGTGGAGTGTGCCTCGTCAATCTTGCCCATTTTAACAACCAAATCCAAATGTGTGGTAGAACATTTCCCAACTCATCTAATTCTATGAAGACACAACCCTGTCATGTCATGTCTTTCTCTCGTCTTTTGCTAATTGTAGATTTTTACTGGCTTCTCAAATGTATGGCGATTCTGCATAAATTTTAAATAGTATGAAACGGCAATTATCATTAAGATTATTCATAAGCATATTTCATTAAGTTAACATCACACCAAATGTTAGCTAGCCGCCAGCATATTCCATTTTTACCTGATTTGCTGTATAAGCTCGTTTAGGTGCATTGTCAGTGTGCTCCAGTCCAAGATATTGCTCCCACGCACCATAAACGTCTCTTCTCTAAACCAGATGCACAGGGAAAAAATTAGAATGCAATCTCAAAGCTGAGAACAGGAAAAACTAAAGTTCAAGATGAACCTGAAAACGATTTGACACGATGTCTGTGTCTTGGAGGTACTCTGGCCGACCGAGTGAAAGAAATGCAAATTTCCACTGACAAGACAAACAGCAAAACTTGGTTAGATTAATCTGAAGTGTTTCATATACTTGTTACCATGAACCAATAATATCAATGTTATTTACTCCAAGAAAGCCACTCCGTACCATGAATTTGCAAAAAGCTCTGTAAATAATACTCGTTCAAGATGATAATGAATGCAGAAGTACTAACTACCGAAGTACAGATCACATTACAAAGAAAAAAGAAACAAATACCTTGCCAAACTCCTCATCTAGAACCTGTAACTTCTTCTGTATTCTCAATTTAATGTCGGCCAAAGTCTCTCCCTCATTTATGACTAAGAAAAAGGGTTCACCAAAGTTCTGAATTTGCTATAGATAACATAACAAAAGAAACTCGGTAGTCAATAGTCATTAAAGAGGTTATTTAAATTCAGCAATCATCCTATTTGCTCAAAATACTGAATATTAAATCATCATCAAATGAAAATTATTTAGACAAGAATATTGCATCATGCTTACCATCTGATTCTGAGCCGTGTCTTTAGTGAAATGGTACACGTGGATTAGGCGGTCATTTGGACCAAGGTTTTTTTCTTCTTCTGGGATCTGTAAACAGAAGGGAGGAAATGAGGGTAGACAAAAAATACAAAGTAACTAATGTTAAGAGAGGTCACATTTTAAAAAATCTAAGAAATTTCCTAGCATAAGATATACACCTCTTCTGCCCTCAATGTCCAATATTGATCATTAATGTTCTCAATCTTTTCATTGGGAGGGAACACCTGCATTATGAGATGATAGGGATTAAACTATGAAGAGAGATATAGGTTTGCAATGCTCAATAAAGGAACAAGGTACAAATTTTAAGTCTATATTTGTTTATAAAAAAATGGCTTTTTTATAATTATAAGCAGAATAAAAACTAAGAACAATATGAGTGATATAAAGTAATAGCCATGCAAAGACCTCTCACGGTCACACCTTGTAGATCTTGTGATAGAAAACTTCAAGCAATCTGAGCTCTGCATCTGGATGAGATAATTCAACCTATTTAAGAAGGAAAAATGTTAGTACAAAAATAAAGACTGACCAAATGGCACAAAAAGAGATGCATACTGTAGAGCCCCCTACCCCAGTAAAAGATAAACTGCAAGTACACTATATTAAACACAAAATGCATATGAAAATCACACATATCTTTCAACCCACAATATATTTGGATACAAGAAGTTAAGAAACTAAATACCTTTGTTTTAAGATCATTAATCACGTCTGCTACAGTGCTCTGTTTTGGCAATCTTATCGTGTGAATAACAACCTGATAACGTGAAATAAAATTGAAAGGGGGAAAAAGTTAATCATACATTGTCATGCATACACATGCAGACCCAAATGCATCACACAATAGTTACATATGCAAATACTTGTATTGTAACATATTCTAAATTGAGAATTTGATTAGTATATACTCACTTCATCCTTAGTTGCATGATGGAATGCTACTTTAAGAGTTTTCAGGCCTTGTAACTCAGGAAGAGGAATATCCAATACCTCATAGTATAATATATCTGAAGTCTGTCCACAACCAATAAGGTAAAAACCATTAGATTATGAACTATTAATAGTGCTTACTTCTCAGGGATGGGGAATTATTACCTGATTATAATGAACCAGCATATCAGACAAATGCTCCACACCACGATACTTGATTGGCTGAGGTTTAGGTTGCTGAGAGTAACAATTATGTGACGTTAATCTAATTTTTGATGGATCATCAACGCCAAGTTGCTGGGCGAGTCTTTCCACCACATCATCATACGTGTAAAGTTTTGACCTAAAAAATCAAGACGAATGCAACAAAGACGCAAACGGTTACAATTACAGTATTTCATAAATTCTCCATTTTTTATAAATTAATTTGAGTGAATGCACTTTACAATCGGTATCACAGTATTGAATAAACTATACCACTTACATCTCCAGACAAAAATCATCTTCCTTAGGCTTCTCTAGGGATCGAAAGTGAACAACCTAGTAACACAGATCAATAATGTACAACCAATCAGTGGCTAGAAAAGGTTTGCCTGATAATTCAATACAGGTCAAAGAACAAATAAAGAATGGAAAGGTGGAAGATCGAGTAATTTCTAGAGCCTAGACATGCATTTACTCTAAAAATTACAAGAATAGCACTCTTAAACGTCATATACTATGCAAGGAAACTCTAAAATTTCAGAATAATCTCAACAGTAAGGAATATAAGGTGCCCACAAATATACCAAATTATATCCTGATTAATGGAACAGCATAAGAAATTTTATATCTCATTACTCTAAGCTGTAGGTCCAATATGAATATCACTGTCGGTTGAGAACAGAACTGAATGATGCTAACAAGATTCCTGACATCAAAGTGGAGCCCAATTCAGCACATGGGTTTTGTTACCCGATCATTATAAGTTTGAATTTCCTTTTCCTTTCATTTCTTCAAACTTTGGGTATATTAAGAAAGAATTACTAATCCTATTATATTTCCTTTTCTGTAATAAACCTACTCCCTTCTTTCCCACAAAAAAGTGTATTTATTGAGTTAGCAAAGAATACATCACTGTGAAACTATTAACTTCCATCAACCATAAAAGGATAAAATACTTGAGATCAGGGGCCTTGAAGATTTTCAAACTCTCTTCATTAGACCTAGGAGAAAGAGAAATTTAAAACATGCAAACCTAATTTTTAAGAGCAGGAACTAAAAGGATATTAATTTTTAACATGGAATAACAGTAACTCAAACTTCATTCTGCGAATCTTACAGATTTCAAAATTTTAAACATGCACACCTATAGTTTAAGAGCAACAACTAAAAGGATACTAATCATTAGCACGAATAACAATAACTCAAAATTTGTCTTGTATATCAAAATATATCATGTCCTTCATAGTTTCATTTCCTATTTCAAATAATTTAGTTTTTTTCCCTTTTCCAAAAATTATTTTTAACATCATAAATGAGATTCTCTGATTAAAATATACCTGCCAAGACAAATTAGCAATCCCTAGTATTTTAGGAGCAGGCATTGGAATATATGACACAAACGAAGTTCCACTAAACATGATGTCTTACTTGACGATTATGCACATACTCCAAAAATGAGGGAACGTCAGGATATCGATGCTGTTCTACATTTTCAACTGGAGGGGATTTTTGAAAGCAAACAATATCTCCATCTTCCAGCTACATCCAAAAAATTACAATTGGTTAAATAACAGCTGTATATACTTTAAAACGTGCACACAGTTGCACTTACGAAACCATTACCTGACTTGCTCGAAATGTGAATTTCTTGTCAATAGGTTCACACATAATGTTGGGCTCGAACTTAATTTCCTGAAATAAAGCATGTCTTAGGGATATCTATTTTAATCATTAATTAGTGCCACAAAAAATCAGTGGTCATATTTTAAAACAGGAATCTATGTTACGAGTATCTGAAGACCAGGAAACTCAAATTTCAATGGAAGTCTTCCTAACAATGCCAACAAACTGCACTAACATAGATGGCTTAAGAAGAGGTGAAATATGATTGGAAGCTCTACTAATTATAAGTACATAGACATAATGACCATAGGAAGAATATCAGAAATGATTACAAGAAATATACACACTTGTTAGGAATAAAAACCATGGTACACGTGTTCATAAAGAAAAAGATAGCGATGACTTTCTATCATGAAATTCTTTTGTAATTATGAATTTATTTTTATCAATATCAATCAGAGGAACTCTTGTGATCTCCATGGATTACAAGAAATCAGTCGAAATTCAAACAACTTCATTAAATTCCTTCTTGGTTACTTCAACATAAAACATGCAGCAAATGGAAAATGACATTTCTTTTTAAATAATAATGTTTCTTGTATCAAGGAGGGGAAACCAAGGAAAGAGGAAAAAGGGTACAGAGGAGGCAGTAGTTGGCATAAGGGAATCCTTGAGAAATTTCATGGAATGAAAAAGATGCAGTTTGCAGGAAGTAATTAGAGCTATCCTTCCAGTGTCCTAGATTTTTTCATCATTCTAATTTTATTTGTGCATATAGGTAAATCAGTTCAATTTTTCAAACTCACCCCTTTGCTACATCATTTAAATTTTAATCAGTATAAATATTTCTTATTAAATAAGAGAGGAAAGAAGTAACAGAGGAAAGGGGAAAAAAAATAAATAAATGAAGTATGTAGATAGAAATTTAGCTTTTTTATTATAACCAATAAATAGGAAGCATGAACCCCAAACCTCATAAAGTTCAATCTCTTCTTCTGGAGCATAACCAGCCATTTCATTCAACCTCGTCAATATTTCAAAAGGCTTCCCATTACCCTTTACGAAGAGTCTTCCCACATATCTAGAATTATGCAAAGATTTAAAAGAGTAAAACCTCATGTCAACTCATCATCAATCCAAATCAATAAAATTGTAGGGAGGAAAAACAAACAAAGTATCAAATACCGCAGCTCTTCTTTCTCAGGTTCATAAAGCTTAAAAAATAGTAAGATATCATCTTTTGTCTTGTCTGGAGGAGCGATAGGGCGTGAATCCTGAATGAAATTGTAGAAAATCATGTACATATAGGGACAAGGAAATAGTCACAATACTAAGAAGTTTGTATGGAAAAGAAAGTTACCACTCCATATTCCACCTCCAGTAATAACTTCAACTCGGCATTATGAACCTTATTTGATACCTCTCTTAATTGTCCAACCTATTCATTCCAGAGATGAACCGTGAGACTTGGAGTGAGCATCTTAAGAAAATTAGGGACTGCCATTAACAAGGAGCAAACAGTTGTAGAAGTAGATCTACAGCATCCAACCCAAGCATAAAGTGCAGATTTAAAATGAATAGTATATTCAAGAAGCCACACCTGCTTGTGAAGCCAATAACAATAAGTTTGCTAGCGATTGATTAGCCATATAATAGGCTTGGGAGAAAGAGGAGGGTGTTTCAGAAGATAAAGAAAGCATGGAAGATGTTTGTTTATGATGCTCGCTACACTAATTCCCTTTAAGTTTCTGACCATAATTTTTTTTTTTTGACATTCCTCCTTTTCAGTTGGTAAGATTCCTTTATTTTCTTTTTTCTGTTAAGAGACACCACGTATTTCATTTTGTAGTTTTTCTTCTCCTTATTTGTTTCCCAGTTTGCATCTTTGTGTTGTGTGGCCTTTACTTGTATCTCGTTCATTTTTCTTAATGAAAGCAGTGCTTTTAGCAAAAAGCCATGCCATTTTCCAGCCATCTATAAAGTAAAACAATAATATTTACCAAACCTTTAAGATGGATGGGAGGCACCCCCTCAGTGTATGTGAGTGTGGAGGGGGTGTATTTCCCCGTCAATTTGTATTAGATATATAGAAAAAATAAGTTTCTAAAGTTTCCCCAGTAATTTGCCCCTTCAATTTTTATAATTTAATATATATATAAAAAGTTTGAATGTAAAATTTGGCCCCTTATAGAACTTCTAGCTCTGTCCCAGCCATTAGAATAAATGTATTTTCCCATTTAAAAAATAAGAGATACATACGGATTGCGCTTCCTCCATAGGTGTCAATGGTCGGTTGGGCCTATAAGTATGGTTCTGACGTTTTGCCCAGAGCCAGTATCGCTGAAACTGGATGGGTATACCAAATTCTTTAGCCACCTCCTCCTGCACATATAATAATAATTTAGGTTGGCCAACTAGATTACTAATACCCAGAAATTGCTGAGAAGATTACAGCGCTGGCAGTGAAACAGAGGGTGTACCTTGAAAAGGTTAAATGGCATTTGCTTTTGGATGCGGAAGCTCCTTACTTTGTCATGATCAACAAGATCAAAAAAGATATCTTTTCCAATTTGTTCAACTAGATCATCATCTCGAGCAACCTAATAGCCATGAAAATTTGTCAAATCAAATAAACACACAGGGTTGAAGATTGAAAGCCGCTTGCAAACTAATAGGAGGATGATTCAACTTTAAACCTTTATGATAGTATAAAGGTGTGCCTCAGCTTTTTCTTTCTTCTTGTGTTCCTTTTCTTCTTGTTCTTTCTTCAGCCTTTCCTGATATTGGTCACGTAAAAGTAAGTAGTTGAATCAAAACACAAAAACAAGCAGAAAAAAAATATATTAGAAGTCAAGCTTCGGATACCAAATTATTTTCAACCCAAATTTTTTCCCAACATTTTGCTCTATGAACAAGCCCATGAATTTAGGTGACCTAAAATACTCAAGATTCGATCTGTTATTCTTCAGATCCTTAGAAGATAATGGAACCAAGTAGATCTGTTATGCATCAGATCCTTACGAGATAAAGAAGCGAAGCTCAAAATCCTTTAATTAGTTTCCAAACCAAGTATCCTACTACTTGGCTTGCATTTGTCTGATATCACACCTAAGAAGCATGCAACAACAGCACCATACCCTGAGATGTTCAGCAATGTCCTTCTCATCCACGTTACAAATTACTTTGTCTTTGTCACTTTCACGTATATAGACGAGCATATATGCATTTGAGTATTTGGTGAACTTAAAAGGAGTGTTGTTGAATCCAGGATTCGTCTGAGGTAACTGTTAAACAAAAGATAGAAAATCAAAAGCAGAAATATATCCGCAACAAATTAAAATTATTAATTCATCAATGAAAAGATTCACATGGAGATGAACAATGATACCTCTTCCTCGCCACCATATTGCTCCTCGAGTGCCCTTTTCACATCCTCTTTCGTTACACGCTCATCATCAAATTTATACCTGCAAGACCAAAAGTTCATGCCACGTGAGAGCAACACAAAATAAGCCAGTTGCTCAGTTGTTTGAGCTTATTGGAATTTAATTCTAACATAATTGTACCATATCAAACTTTCAAGGATAAAATAAACAAAAAGAAATCTAAAAACTAGTTTCGAGTTTCACAAAGTTTCCATCTTTCCTCAATAGCGATAGCCATATTCTTCTTCTTAGGCCTTTTTGGTTATAATCATGGATATCCTGATGGGGATCCACCCCAATTAATCTTATGGATACCATGCACGCTTCCAACACTATGTTCCTATAAGACTTCTTAGTTTTAAGCTTATTAAAAGGATTGAACCTGGGACTTTGACATTTCCTATATGTTAGATCATATGGGCAGCCTCTAAAGGGCTGCGGGTAAGTATAAAATCTTGATAAGAAAGAAATAACAAAAAGTGACCAGATGCACCTTATATTTATCCCCACAATCTTACAGCTATTACAAACTTCCATGGTTTTTGTTTCCTTTTACAACACTGAAATTTCATATAGTTGAGTTAATCCATCAAAGCAAAATGATGAAGATTACAAAACGATAAGTGCTAAATGCAAATCAAGAATAGACAGGATTATCGGTAACATAAAATCCATAAAATACCATTGTTCTGAAAGGGTTGGCCTGATGAAGGCATAATAATGTCCACCATGCACCCCACCGCTGTGAACCAATACACTGAACCCAAAAAATAAAAATAAAACAATAAACTGAATAATATATTTTAAAATACATCGAACAAGGTGTTAAAAAGTTATTAAGAGTTTTCAAAGTGCAAAGGTGGTGGCCTGCTATATAATTATGACAAGCATGCAAATCCTGTCCATAAATTCAAATGGCACATAAATACTTTTACAACATTCAAACTATGTTCAAGCAATTGAAATTTAATAAACAACAAAAATAAAAAAGTGATTTACCTTTTTTTTCCCTTCTTATCTATCCATGAAAAGTTCGTATCTTGTTGAAAAGAACAAATGATTTACTTTTACCATTTATTTTCCTTCTTCGATTCAATCATCATGCATATACCAAGTTTCGCTAATATAGCATCTTCTAACTTGAAGAAGTCTACTATCTTATTCACTAATATAATACCTTCTGTCATTTCCACTCAAGAAATAAAATAACTAGAATAGGAAAAAGGATGCCAGAAGTTAATTTTCTTCCACAATAACTTCCTTTAAAGAATAGAAAGTACAACAAGGGGACTAGATGCCTGGCCCTAAAACCAACAAGAAAATTTTTAATAATAAAAAAAGCTCTAAATAATGAAAATATGTTACAAAAATATTCGTGATTAAGAACCAAAAGGGTGAGAGAATAATATTTTTGCCTCCAACTCGTAAAATAAAAAATAATTACAAGAAGTTAATTTGAAACTATTGGTCTTTTTGCATCATATTTGAAACAAAAACAAATAATTTTCAATACATGTTTTTGAAGAACCATTAGACTTCAAAAGCTTCAAATTCATATTTAATAAGATAAAGACAATATCATAAGCAGTTGGTAGGACATGCACACAGACAAGAGAGTCAGTGACTCCATATGAGCAAATTATCAGAGATCAATAGTACCTATGGAGTGTGTAAAGATTCCGCACAGTTCTATCAGCGTCTGGTGATAAATACTTCCCATTTTCTCGGTCAAGGTCCAGTTGAAGGGGAAATTCATATCGATCATTGATCTACAGAATTTCTTTTTTTGATAAGAAACCGAACTTTTCATTGAGAAAAATGAAAACAAAACAGAATTACACGGGCATACAAAAACACAGCCCCGAAAAAGGAAGCCAACCTAGAGAAAGGGCTTCCAATCCATTGATCTACAGAATTAGACATAAGGAAACAATCTAACTGGTTGCCTGAATGAAAGAAATATAGACACTAACCTTTTTTGCAAGTCAAAGTATATACAATTGCTTATTCCATAGTCAACAACAAGAAAAATAATCCACAGTTATCATAGTTTATTTTCAATTTACAGGAAGAAAAAAGAAAAAAGTAGTCAATATCTTATGCCTATTAAATAAATTCAATGCAACGAATAATAATGTCCAAACAACTTGACTGTATATACATTTGATAAGAAACGAGAAAGAGATCATTCAAAAGAGCAAAAAGCCAAACAAGACAGCCTAAAGGACGGGACGAGTTGTCAAAACTACTTGAATATTTACAATTGTTGGGTCACTGGAAGAAGCACTAAAAGAATGATGGTGAGATAACTGTATCTGCAACTGACCTTAACCATGGTGTCTCTCATGAAGTCATACTCAAATCGCTTCAGCTGGAGTTGAAGAACAGGAGGGAAGTCGATGAACAATACACCCTTCTTAGCATCCTGTATTGGTAATTTGACATGAGGGAAAAGGTAAAAAACCAATAAATTGAAAAATGGAAAGAAATTTATTTAGGATGAGAATCTGAAATCACCAAAAGCAACAGAAGGAAACATTATCATCTATCAACTAAACTGGAAAGATACTATACTTATTCCACCTTTTCTCTCTTCAAAAGTCACATTCTATCAAAGACCTCCACCCCAACAAAACAAAAGCAAAAACCACCTAGAACCGAAAAATTTTCATGCCCCACATACTATAGTATAGTTACCATCAGAAAAAATTATTTCATCACCAAAAAAGCAGCAGCAGAAATAACTCTAAAACCACACAATATCTAGCTTTGCCAATTTCTTATAAACTTGACAGTAGTCAGTTCCCATCATACCACAAGTCTCTGTTCAAAATGCCAAAAAAGGTTGCTAGTGAATATCTCTTTTGAGAATGTGGTATAGGGAAGGAGGATTTGGCAACTTGCTCTGGGCTTGTACTTTTATTCCACCCAAGAAGCGACTTCACATTGAAATAATGAAATCCTAATGAAAATTGGTTTCATTTTTTTAAAATTGAACTAGTGAAGTTTTGTAGCATAATCTGGATTCAAGAAAATTTCATTTCCTTTTTGGAAGCCACAGTTGAAAAAAAATTAACAGTAATGATAGAAACCCAAACATTCATTCAAGTATCCAATTATCACAAACATGGTGCACCCTTTGCAGAAATGATAATGAAATAATGGGATATTTCTTCTTAGATTGCCATCCTCTTTTGAATGGAGGTGCCCAATGCTACAAATCTTTAGTTTACAAAGAGTTCCCCTGGAACCTTAAAAGCAACTCTTTGACAAAATTATGTGTGGTGCGGCTATACTTTATTACTTTCAAGAGAAAATGGAAGATTTTATGGATCAATGCAAGAAAATCCATTCTTTGGTAACTATGATTTCAAACAAATAGAAGAAATTTGCAAGATTCTTTCAAGGAAAATAACATATTTGAGGATTCTGCAAAAGCTTTGCCCTTTCTTTGGTGCTCTGCTCATACAGTATCCAGTTCTATAACTATCCTTCTTTCGTTATTTAAGCTAATTCGGTTCTTTCTAGTACGCTCTTTGGTCTGGTGTGAGGATCCTTTATCCTTCCCTCTATAAACATTTTTGTAATTATCCGTATTTTTCTATTTATGCCCATTGGGGTGCCTTCTAGTGAGATCTTTGGATCAGTGTGAGGATTGGTTCTGTAAAAGAAACTGACATATGATATCTATACTACGTTTAAACCCCAATCTGGCTCTCCAAACTCAACTTGAAACTAGTGTTGTTCCAAATATGAATCCTTTGGAGCTGAAAGTGCTTCCGAGAATAAATATCAAAGACTAACAAATAAGAAGGTTTTTTGTAACTACAGTCTTTTTTTATTTTACAAGATTGGAAGGCTGCGATTATATAGTTTCTTTTGGGAGAGTTTCCTCTACCCTCCGCCTTTAGGCTGTCTTTGCCTTTTTGGGCTCTTTTGATTTGAATGCATTCTCTATGTTTCTTATAAAAAAAAACAACTACAGAGCACTGCACACATAGGACACCTATTTGTCCCTCATATCCAAATCAATATCAAGATATCCTATAACTATAAATTTTTAATATGAAAACCTTGGACAAAAGACTGAAACAATTCTCGCACAATCCACTCGACTGTGAATGGAACGGGGAAATAAAAATCACAAAGGTAGGTCTTGATACTCACTGCCCGAATTTGAGTCACTAAACTTACTTGAGCACTAACTGAAGTGATATCGATATATTTGCTTAACTAGTTAAGATAAATTATTTAAACTGTTCAAATGAATGATTTGTCATGTCCCATAAAACTATTATACAACCAACCTGCAACCCATACTGCTCTGCATGATACTTGTTATCACCCTCAAGGCGTTCTACTTCTACATACTTGTCAAAAGAAGCATACACATCACGACAGCCCTTGACATCAAGCTGAAGATCTGCAATTAAAACATTATAAAGTATTATCACTGTCCAACAAACAAGAAATGAAGTCCATGCATGGTCATATTGATTCTAAACCCAAGAGTTATTACCATAAAATGATTCCTTTCTCGTTGACTTATAGTCCACGTTTATGCATTCAATGTAATTCATGTGATGCCCTTCAAACAATTTCTGTATAGTTCCCTCCACAACAGTTCCCTGTACAATGAATGAAGTAATGGTGAATGCCTTTTAACATCTTTGGATCATAAAGATCGTCATGGCATGCAATCCTTTCTTTCTTTACTATAAGGAAAGCTTGTGAATCGTGGTCATATATTTTATCTGGTACATCCTACAATAATTATGAAGGGGAGCATTGTCGGATTATTTACCTTCATTTTATCTTCAAGTTTTTCAGATAGAACCCTGTTCAATTCCTGGACATCATGCTGCATAAAAGAATCATATGTGTCCCATCCAAAAGATTTGGTTAATTCTTTTGTTGCTACACTGCTGTCACTGTACTGGAGCTTATAAAATAAGCTCTGCAGAGCTAAAGGGATGCTTGCAGATGGCATATCATTTTCTGTGGTAGGCATATGGTACACAGCCTGAAATAATAGTTCAAACAGATTGACTTATTTTCAATGTTAAACTAGAGTTTGTAAATCTCATGAGGGAATGAACACGGTGCATGATTAAAAAATAGTAACTAAAATTGATAGATTCTAATCTATATCTACAAATTGATGTAGTAAGGTAATAGGACCTGAAGAAACAACATAATCACTGACCTTCCGGAAATATGGAATGTGATAAAGAGTTTGAAGAAGAGAGTTCATATAACATGTTGCACCCTGATTTTTAAGACCAACAAAACCTGTCTCTTTTTTTGAATCATATGTCCAATAATCGACCACTCTTCGAACAAGGACCTCCGCTTCAACTATTAGGGTATCATTGACAAGATAGCCTCTGGTAGGGTCATACAATTCACTGAGGGGCATGAACGACGTGAAGCCCCAATCGCTTTCCCTTGCATTGAACTGGTGTTGTGTATCTGCAATTGTTCAGTAGAATAATGTCATAAAAAGATCAATCGCTGGATTACTACACTATCAAATGGTGTGTAAACAGAAGAACAAAACCAAAAATAATGGTAGTCATAAAAGAAACTCAAGTCCTTGACCATAATAGGGTGAGTCAACAGAAGAGAGAAAAACACAATAATAATAGTAGTAAAGGAAACTCAAGTTCTTGACCATAATAGGAAGTCGTTCCAGCAAGAACAGCTGTATAGAATTAATATTTAAATGTATTTGAATCCTTGTACAACTTTAGAAATATACATTATCTTCTCTTTTTTTTAATAAGAGGCAAAAGGTTGTATTATCAAAAGGGGCGAACAGCCTAAGGGCAGGGTGGAGAAAAACCCCTCCCACAAATAACTACATTATATCCTCTTCTTGTTTACTAAAAAAAAATGCATCCAATTTTTCAAAAGTAAACAAATATCAACACAATCACAGTGCATAAGTCTATGACATTGCCAATAAATTAACCCAAATTTTATAATTAAAAAAAATACTGAGAATGAACCTTTTCTCACTGAATATTTGTTGTGGATTTGATTGATGACACCCAAGCTGAATTGGGCATATCTGCTCCACCCATACGGCAAACTTGCAGAGTCAGCAACATCCAAGTACATAGACAAATGATCTACATTGTTTCCTTTCGGGAAAATAAGTATTCGCCTGAATGAAAGAGGTTGGAATAACTTAGTTGTTAAATATGCGCACATAAATATATATATTGAAGTAAAAGATAGTATCGAAAATGAAAAGAAAGTATACCATTTATATCCACCAACAATAAAGACTTCAGAATATAGCTTCTTTATGTTGAGCCGTGTAAAGTTATCAATTCTCCATGTAAATCTCGATGATGGGGGATCCTCGACGGGCTGGTTCTCTACTGTGGCTCCCGTTTCAGATTGTGGAACAACTAGTGGTTTGCACAGGATAGAGAAACAAAAATGGGAAAACTTTAAAATTTTGTTAATATAAATTGAGACTATGAACGCACTTTCCAGACTTTATACTTAAAAGAAAAATCCACATAAACCCCTCCAGTATAACACCGATAGAGAAATAGTAAACTAATTTGTCACAAAAACTAAATTCCCAAAAATAGCAGTTGATATGACAATGCATACCTTCGTCTAGCATTGATTAAGCTATTAAGAAAATCTGTAGCAACTCTTTAAAAAAAGAAGAAGAAGAAGAAGAAGAAGAAGAAGAAGAAGAAGCAAAGAATAGAAGAACAAAACAAGTTTGACAGTAGCCAATTTGGAAACTTCTGCTCAAAATTTCCAGATTATTTGAGCAAAGCGAACAGCCACGAAATGATCTCAAACAACGAAACAATTCAATTAGATCAAGAGCTAAAGAAAAAAAACATTCGATTAGTAAGGGGAGATAATTGCACAGATCAAATGTGATGGAAGTAAACCTTCCATAGGTTGGTGATTATTCTCGGCCAAATCCGAGTGCGGTACAAGCATCTCCTCGTCCTCTTGTTGCTGTGAAGGAAAAAAGAGGAAGCACAAATTAAAGAAAGCAATCGGATCCACGAAACCAAATCTTGATTAGTTCAGATATCTCTGTAAAATCCAGAGGCCAGTCGGCAAGGACAATAACAAAATTGCAGCGGAGTGGAAGGAAGACAGAAATTGAACGCAAAGCCCTAGATTACCCAGCAAGAAGATTCTATAAATGATGAAAAGCAGGCAACTGATAGAGAACAAAATTAAGGTTAATACTTGAATTTGCAAGAGGGAAAAAACATAAACGATTGACTAAGCTCGCAAGAAAGTAAGGTTTACATCTGAATTATACAGAACAGAGAAGGACGGAGAGAGAGAGAGGAAGAAGAAGGAGAGAGGATGGGAAAGAGGTGTGGAGATAGAAAGTTTACATCGACCGGAGCGGGAGTCATCACAGTCATGGTCTCTGCAGCCTTGGAAGAGAGAGTTGGGGGTGGGGAAAACCAAAATGAGTGCAAAGTGTTAAACGAGGAATGTCTACTTCGTCATTATATAATGGGCACTTTCGGAATTTCGTTCCATTGAGTTGCAATGGACTATGACTCCGCTCCATCACTTTTGGGCCTATTAAGCCCTTTTCTTGTTGGGCCCATCCTCCACGCGGATGTCTATTGGGCTCGACCCTTTGTAACATTGTTCGTTTAGAAAAATGGGAAATCCTAAGAAATTGCTACCCGATATCATAATGAAAAATGACTAAAATTTTCGTAAATTGGATATATGACCATAGTTGATTTCCTGAATTTACCCCTCCGCACATTTCATGTTCATATTTCCCTTGCATCATTTCTCCATTTTACCCCTCCAATTTTCAACCACCCACATTCCATAAATCACATTATTAAACTACCAAATCCCTAAAATCTCTCCATAACCAAACCAGCAAAATCTCTATAGCTACCAAATCTACATTATCAAACAACCGAATCTGCCTGTATCATTCAAACATTTTTAAAATATTATTAATTTGTCTCCAACATATAATCTAATTAAAATCTATAACAAACCTAACTAGTAAATTATGTTGCAATCACATCTTCTAAATATTATTACACTCATCAATTCCCATTTTTTATCAACCCATCATTTAGACATGGAGGGATCAACAAATCAAGCAGAGAATGACTTGTAAAGTTCAAGTCTCCGATTCCGTGATCGAAATTTATCTGGTAAGCATTTAGATTATAAGAAGAATTCAACTCAACAATACAAGAACCGAAAGTTTTTTTCTTCTCCTTATAGTTTTCTGCCACARAATATGTCATCCAAACTGTTTGTTGTCATATTCATTCGAAGTRAAGCTCTACTCTAGCTTGATTCTTTGGATGTGCRGATKGTGTCATTTGAATCYCATTTTAATTTGTGCATTTGAGTCCTAATTTGCAAAAATTAGAAGCAAACATTGGAATAATCGATTTTTAAGGTAATATAATTATTGAGAGTTGAGAGAAAGTAGTAGAAGATAGGGAAGATGATTGGAAAGGAAAATGAGTCTCATTCCTCATGAGTCATTATAGTGAGCAATCATATGATCTCATCTCGTCTTTTGCAGTCAAGAAAAATCCAGGTACTGTGTGTATCTTTATTTACTCTGTCTTTATTCTGTCTAACGCATTTTTTCTTTATTCTGTCTATACGCTTATTTACCATATATTAGATAGAGATTATCTTTAACCATGGTAAAAACTAAGTAATGAAATGGTGCAAGTCACTCATTATAGTGTAAGTAAACTATTTTCAGTACCACGTAAGTATCATTTTATACGACGTATAAATAAGAAAATACCTTAGCTTCATCCTCGTCCAGGTGCTTCACCACGTTTCTAGTTTGTCATTACCTTTATTTGTAACCTTTTTTATATGTTTTTTTTTATCGATTACGTTTTTTTTGGCAAGAATTAGACGGTATGCGAGTTTGGTATTAATTTTCGTGTCTCCCAATGTAGCTACCCCCTCCATAGTTTTAAAAATAGGATTTGATTTTTCAATCTTATTTTTTCTAATCATTTTCCACTTTTATTTACGTTTTATTAGGCCATATATTTTTCATATTTTTCTACATTATATATATATTTTTTTTTTCAAATCATTCATTTAACCGATTTTGTTTTTGAAATTTTGAAATTTCTAAATCTAGATTTTATTTTTGAAAAATTTGAACTTTAATTCACTATTTTATTTCCTAAAATTAAGCTATGGCAAAAAGTTGTTTCAAGGGTATTTTTGCCACAAAATTTAAGGGGTAATAGTAGGATAATTTAGCTATTTTGGTGGGAGGGTATATTTGTCTATATTAAATTCTAGTATTGAAGTATAATTGTCTCATATAGCCATTTTTTTGATATTGGATACTTTTGGCCATTTTTCAAGTAGAACTATTTAATATAGTCATTCCTCTAGTTGCCCCTAGATAAATAAATCTAAATTACAAGTATCCACACTTTCAGAAATTAACCCATGCAATAATTCATTTGGTTTTTCACCCTTTAAAAAAAAAAACTAATTTGACCCCTCCCATTTTAATTTACGACCATTTTCACTTTTTATCTGTGTAAAATTATCAAAATATTCCTATTTTTTAAAAGTAAAATTATTCTTCCCCACTAATCTCTCACCTTAAACCTCGTCATTTCTTTTTAATTTGAATTTTAAGAATCTTAAAACCAATAACATAATCTACACAAAGAAAAATCAATAAGTAAACATAATCCACACAAATCCATAATTGCATAAAAACAATTGCATGATAAGTGTCTAAAAAAAAATCGAGCTATGTATCCCGACCCATGATCCACACACCTTCCTTTTTTAATTACTGCCCCTCTTACTACCATTTAATGCAATATCTATTCTTAGGCACTCTTACCATTTAATGCAATATTTAGTATTTAATGTCGAGATTTATGTAATCAAATTAGATATGGAGATTTATAATTTTATGCTGTAATTACTTAAATTTGATTTTCCATATTAAACGGTTAAATAGATCTTTTTCATATTAAATTGGTAATTGACTATTTGAGTTATATTTTTTTACCATTCGTGATTGTTTTTTCAAGTTTAAAAGTATGATTTTTTAGATTTGTAATTGACTGTTAAATTAAAAAGTTTAGATTTTTTCCATATTATGTTCAAATTAAAAAGAGGGTGAGTTTTGGTGGAGGAAAAAAAATATTGCGAAGAAATTTGTTTTTTTTTTTTACTAATAAAGATATTTTGGTAATTTTACCAAGTTAAAAAAATAAAAATGAATCAAAAATGCGAAGAGAGGGGTCATGAATAATAGATTTTAAAAAGGGAGTAGAAGTCCAAATTGAATTAAGAGGAGGGACAAAAATCTCAATTTCCCTCTAGTTTGCCCTACATTTAAAAAAAAAATAAAAAAATTTGCTCAAGTTTTGAAGAAACTTTCTCCCTAACACTATTAAATATTTGAACAGATAAATGCAAAAATTTTAAAAATATGATGAGTTGTAAAAAATTTAATGATATTAAAGAGAAAGTCTCTCCTCAACTCTAAGGACCTTACCTAAAAAAAATATAAAAAAAAAACCTCTAAGGAGCCAAGTTTTTTCCATAAAAAATATCTATATCATTTCAAATGTTTGAGTAATACTGTTGAGACTTTTCGTACACATTTCAAAAATACTATTTTATGAAACATTCGTTAATATTTAAAAAATAAAATTGATGTGTAATAATCTCAAACGACGTGGTATTTAAAGCTCGCTTTGAATGTGTATGAAAAATAGATAAAATATGGAAATATGTTAGTTATTTTTTTAGTACAATATGTGGGGGTGAGGTATCGAACTCACAACGTGAGATATATGTCAATTAAACTATGCTCGTTTTTTCATATGTTAGTCGTTTTTAAAATAGGTATTATGGTAAAAAATAGTAGACAACGAATAAGCAAACTTTATTGATAATGAAGGAATAAAACTTTTAAGATAAATTGTAGGTCAAAGTCAACCATTTATGTTAAATAATACTAACTAATATTTGCATCAATGTTATAAATGTAAAGGGCAATATTAGAACTTTTTAAAGGACACGAGTATGTTTCAAACGAATGGTAAAGTTCATAAGTAGTTTTTGTAATTTAGCAAAAAATAATTACAAATATCTCGTTTTTGAAAATTATTTATTGTCTACTTTTTATTATAGTATAACACTGAACGTATTAGTGATTATTCGAACATTATATCTAGAAGATAGAATTAGAGATGCCTTGACCTATAGAATATAGAGTTAGAGACGCCTTGACCAATTGATTTTTGAAATATGCTTAACTATTTCCCTTTCTTTAAATACGTGTTTAACTAATTGATTTATGGTTGGATATGTATGATTTTTGTTTTTTCTATTTTAATGTGGTAGTTGTTGAATTATTTTTATTTTGAATATTACGTTACAATTATAGAGCTAATACTAGAATCTACGACACCTCAAAATAAGTAAGATTTCTTAACAACAAAACTATACTTTGCTAATTTTACAGGGTTAAGTTGCATAATTAACCATGGTTAATGATAACTCATAATAATAGCCAATTATATAAAATAACTTATTAATATCAATTAAAATAACGTGTGATATGTTAAAAATATATATATATGTAATTCGTGATAACCTTTTATCATAAGTTAAACATATTCAATATTAAACAATTAAATGTACGAGGTACATATTGACCGGTAGATCTTTATATGATAATGTGACAATTATATAGCTTTAGTAAGTAATTTGTAGATAATACATGTATCGAGTGAGCACGTAGATTATTAACCCTTCATTACTGAATATTATGAACTAGGCATGATTTAAAATAAATAAAAGTTGTCTTGCATCACTTGACTAGTTAAGTAATTATAACATCAATGTTTGAAATCTCTACCCCGAAGTTGAATTTTTCTTCCGTGCATTACAACTTTTACTAATAAATAAATGAGGATGCTCAAGTAAGCTTTCCGTTGATAAATTAATATGTATACTTAATAGTTTGAATTTTATCGTGAATTCCACGAAGTCAATATACTATCGTAGAACTACGAATTATTAAAAAGGGGGAAAACCTACGAATTATTCCGGACGGAGACTCCTAAATGTATGGTTAAGTCGCATTTCTGCTGCATCAAGAAATCGAGTTAGGATTCCATGGCATAGATATGGACAGTGGTCTGCATAACAAGATCATCATCCATTCATCCCAATCAATAAAAAGGAAATGAAAATGGAAGGTGGATTTCGAAACTCAGAACCTTCAAATTGAACCCCTATTCGGCCTCATAAAGCTACTGATCGAGCTCTAATGGTTTAAAATACCTTCCATCGATGAGGTAAGTCCCCACTTTAAGCCGCACGGCCCACACGTCTTTAGGTTTTCTCGACACGATTCTGTTCGAGCATACATGTTAGGGCAACGCAACAGGAATTGGTTACAGGCGACGCACATAATATGTTCGAAGAAATGCCGAAGAGAGAGGAGGACGGCCGATCGGCCACTCACCTGCCAACGTCGCCGGGGTTGATTATGCCGGAATTGACCCGCAGGCATGGAACTGAGGCTGCGGTCTTTATCATTTTGGGAGCCTCGACTACGATTACGGGGGAGCCGATCTCGAGTTTCCGGCTCTTTGCCGGCGGCGTCTCGTCCGCTGCCGATGCACTTGATTCACACTTGATGACGAAGCTTCGCGGTTGAATACCGGTGCTTAAGCAGTTGGAGAAGTTGAATGAAGAGATTGAATTGATGATGCTAATGCTTGGGCGTGGAATTGCGGTAGCAGCAGAAAGCGAAGCAGCCATTGGAATGGTATCTTATCGCCAGCGTATCAATTCAAGGACCTGTTTGGGAAAGGATTAAAATTTATTGTTGATTTCCTTTTTCCACGTTTCAATAGTTTTCTCTAATATATATATATATATATTTATTTATTTATTTATTTGAGTTCCTTGTATTTTTTGTACTCTTTTAATTTAGTCTATAATCATTGGTAAATGTTAGAATTTTCTAATTATAAACTTACCTGAAAGCGAATCAACAAAAATTTAGATTCAGGGGAGGCAA
Source organism: Momordica charantia (assembly GCF_001995035.1). The sequence goes on from NW_019104592.1 coordinate 408,428, forward strand.
AAAATGAGAGGAAAGTTTTAATTCCTCTCTCAAAAATTTAAGAAATTTGTATAAATTTATAGTTTTTTTTTTACTTGATAACTTTTTTTTTTAATTTATACTAGTTGATTATGTATTAAGTAATGTAAGTATAGTATCAACAAATTTTAACATCTATCTGAGATAAAAAAATATTCTTATGTGTATCTTCATTAATAATAAAATACACATATATATAGACACATGTAGTCCAATTAACTCACCATAAAAACAAAAAAAGATACAAGGACTAATAAACTTATTTACATCTAATATTAATGTTCAAACATAAAGGAATGAATTAAACAAAATTAGACAACAAAGACTTTTTTTTTTTTTTTTTTTTAAGGACTGCCTCAGAATTTTTGGTGTTAAACTAAATTAAGTTCGTATGTTTAATGTAGCTGTGATGAAGCTTAACATTGGTTTTCTAAACGGTTTCATGGCTCCATGAGGTAGATGAAGTGCACTTCACATGCTTAGATGAAAGTAATTACCATGTTTTTTCATTTTTTTTGTCTGAGAAAAGTAATTACCATCTTTATCACAAAGTTAATAATATAATGATTAAGGGTGTTCAACTTCAAATAATCCAACGGCTCGATGGGTTGGGTTATAAAAAAGTATGGTTTGTATCGAAACATCGGTTCGGATCATAGGTTTGGAAAATTGTGAAGCCCGATATATATAACCTAAGTTATTATTATTACTTCTCCCTCCCTTTTTCGTAGTTGCTATGTCTCCGTTGTCCTTGCCCTATCAAAACCATAGGTTTTGTTTATAAATATTCAATAAAATTCATACTTTTACAAACATAATAATTGGCGAACCCAACCCATCTCAAAAAAATAATGGAAATTGGGTTGGGTACACGCTTCATTCGAGTAGCAAAAATTAACACATTCATATTTGTCAAAAAATTATCTCATCTACCCTCAGAACAGCGACCCTGATTAATCAATGGAATATGAGTGAAATATCTATCACACATTAACAAAAATGTCAACAATAGTGACCGCATATTTACATATCAAAATTAATAATTTAGTATCATTACAGAATTCAAACCACAGAATTCAAAAATGTCAACAATAGTGACCGCATATTTACATATCAAAATTAATGTCTTTCTATTTCCAAATGTTATTTGGAAATAGTTTGAGTAATAGTATATATTTGGAATAAGTTTTAAAAATTTTATTATTAAAAAAAAAATTCAGAAGGAAACACGGCGTACTAAAAAAAAGAAAAAGAAAAGCACGGCTCGGAAGTGTTACCGATCAAGACCAGTCAATGCTTCGGTGCACATAGCAGAAGAAACGACGTGTAAATTACAATTTACCACTAGTTCCAGCTGCTGTCGATTTGCTGCCTTTTGCTCTTCGCGCCTTCCCCGCCCAATGGAATCTACTCCCTCAACGTCGATGCGACCGTCACACTTACCCTAATCTGCGGAATCACAAGGTATCCATATAATTTGATTCAGTCCACCCTCTCACTGCGCTCATAGCCAATTCGCACACTGTAATTTACGTTTAAGCTCAGCAAAACTGTTCCATTTCACTCTGCTGCAGCATACAAGCTCTTACAGTCACCTCAAACTGGTAATTCACAGCACGTTCTTCTGTTTCCAAACTGTTTGAGAGCTTGACGTTTCCGGGTGCGAGTGAATTCGTGAAGTCGCTTTACGAACGAACCCTACGATTCGGCTTTGACTGGTTTGTTTTCTAATTCCACGGTTTTCTTTATGGTGCCGCATTTATGTTGCTTGAATATTAGTTTCATGAAGTATTATTTTGTTCTCATTTGGTTTTGGTGAATAAAGCATTAGTTTCTAGTTCGTCTACTAATTTCTTTTAGGTAGTCAGTTCGAAAATTACTGAGAGTTGATTTCCCTCTACCTCGTAGATATTCAATAGTCTGGGATTGCAAGATGCACATAAAGCAGGTAATTGTTAGTCGATATGTCGTGTATCATTTTGTCGAACAATGTTGTTTTTAGTGCTTTCCCCCTTCTCCCGTACGACATACATGGAAATAATTATTAAGCTTTTATGTAGGTTATAATTGAAGGGTTTAAGAGCTATAGAGAACAAGTTGCTACCGAGCCTTTCAGTTCAAAAATAAATTGTGTTGGTAAGGACATAATAATCTCGGTGTATGCTTACTTTGTCTTAACTGTTTTTCACTTCCGTGTTTATAGAGAACGAACTGGTTCCGGATCTTATTCATCCTAGTCTCAAATGCATGGTGCTCCCTTACTAGTGGCATATCATCTGAATGAATGACACTTGATGTGACTGGCATTTTTCTCTTCTTGATTTTATAAATGTCTTGTCTACCATAATACAGTAGAACTTCCATCCATCATTTGGTCATGTTTATTTTTTTTAACAAGACACGAACTTCTCATTGATGAAATGAAAAGATACAAATGCTCAAAAGATATAAAAGATACAGTAGAATTTCTTTCTTGGCATATTATTATATTTGTCTTAAGACTTCTCATCTTCATGGAAATTAACGTTTCCTTCAGAACTGTTACAACACTAGTAATTGTTATTTTCAATGCTTTTTTCAAGCTATAATTCGTGGATACTTCATGATTTTTCATTTATGAGCATCTTACCCCTGTTCAACATACTATGCAGTTGGTGCGAATGGATCTGGCAAGACTAATTTTTTCCATGGTAAGAGAATATCACCATTTTTGCACTTCTTTACCCTTCAGTTTCTAGTAGTTTTATTACTCTAACATATTGGTTGTTTACTTAATCATTTGGTTTGTATGTTGGATAGCTATAAGGTTTGTACTGAGCGACCTCTTTCAAAATTTGCGGAGTGAAGAGAGGCATGCTTTGCTCCATGTATGTATTTCAAAATTTTAATTTGATAAATACTTTATTACAGACTATAAATTTTAGTCATTCTCTAATCTTTCATATTTTGTGTATCTATTTTGTACAGGAAGGTGCAGGTCACCAAGTTGTAACTGCTTTTGTAGAAATTGTGTTTGATAATACTGACAATCGCATACCAGTAAGATTTTTTTGCATGCTATCATTTCTTATAAAAATGGGCTTGCTTTTATTTTTATGTGTGAAATGATTGTATTATTGGATATATAGTGTTTGTGACATAATAAAATCTAAATCATTGCTGTTTATGTCGGTTTCTTGTTTATTATTGTTTGCTGCTAGTAAATATGTTAGGTATTTTCTTGTTAGTAAATGTTTTCTATTTTCAAGTTTCCCTGAGCTTGTTCCCCTTTGAACTTTTTGTATACATGTTTTCCCACCCAGTATACTCTTTTTTTCTCATTCTGAAAGTTTTTTTTTCTTTTTTTTTTAAATAAAAAATTTCAATGTTTTTTCAGCATGTGTAATGCTTTGTCGTTTAATGGTATTGAAAACCAAACATTTACAAATATCCATCCAAATCGGTAAATGATATGGCACACATGTATATATTTGTTTTTTTGAAGGTAGATAAGGAAGAGGTGCGCTTGCGTCGAACAATTGGGCAGAAAAAGGATGAGTATTTCTTAGATGGGAAGCATATTACGTTAGAAGCTTTTTCTCTCTCTCAGTTCCCACCCTCACTTCTCCCCCTCATTGTGTTAAGGTTCATAGGTGTTCGTCTCAGTACCTGTTTATGACTTGAGCTATATTGATTTTTAGGAAAACGGAAGTTATGAATTTATTGGAAAGTGCTGGATTCTCTCGCTCAAATCCTTACTATGTTGTGCAGCAAGGAAAGGTAGGAGTATATTTGAACTTCATTATCTGTAATATAAGTACTCGAGTTTTTAAGTTGATCTCATTTACTATCAATTCAACCTATATTCCTTATCTTTCAAACTGTGCACAGATAGCATCATTGACATTGATGAAGGATTCTGAGCGGCTGGATCTACTCAAGGAAATTGGTGGCACTCGAGTCTATGAGGAGAGAAGACGTGAAAGTTTGAAAATAATGCATGAGACCAGTATGTCTTCACCTTGTTATATAAACCGATTGAAATTTTTTACTTCTAATTTGTGTTTAATTTTCTCTTTTCTTATCAGGCAATAAAAGAAAGCAGATAATTCAAGTTGTTCAGTATCTTGATGAGAGATTGAAAGAACTTGATGAAGAAAAAGAAGAACTTAGAAAATATCAACAGTTGGATAAGCAGCGAAAATCTTTAGAGTATACTATTTATGACAAAGAACTTCATGATGCTCGTCAGAAACTTGTAGAGGTTAGTTGTTATGGAAGTTTGGATTTGAATAGACCTTATTACTATCTCTCTTGTTACGTTAGTCTGTATTTTATTCTTTTTGCTCACGGGGCAACTTGCGGGAAGCAATTGACTTAACTAGTAATTATTTGATGTGCATTTCAAATGTACGCAAATCAAGTGGATGGTGAAACTAGCTATCCTGAAGGCATGTTTTAAAATTTTCTAAAGAAATGCTGCATGGTGTGTGTATATATATATATTTGGTTAAGAAACAAAAAAGTGTATTCAACAAAAGAAAGGAATAGCTAAGGGCCAAGGGTAAGGAGAACCCTGCCTCTTTACAAAAGGATCTCCTCCCAATTCTTAATAATCATAAGAAGTCTATAATTACAAAAGAATTTTGTTTGATTGGAATACCACCACGAGGCAGAAAATTTCACCCTCTCACAAAAAGAATAAATAGAAGAGCACTTGATCCTATCATTTATTTCCTATCATAAATGCCAAAAAAATGTTGCATAGTAATTAGCTTTAGCATATGATAGGCCCCAATGAAGAAAGCGTATTCGACATAAAGGAAGAGACTGTAGGGCGTAAGGAAAAAGTGCTAGTGGGCCCTAGTTCGTCAGGGGGCTGAATGGGTATTTTGTGAATATGGTAAATACACTTTTGGTAGGAGGGAAGGGGTATCTTTTTGTTATTTTGTATAAGGACTGTTTGGGAGAGGTTCAGGAGCTCTCTAATTCTCCCTTGGCCTCTTGTAATGCCTTATGAATATCAATAATAAAAGAGAGTTCTATCGGCATACTATTTATGCTAATGCATAGTTGTGTGCATATGCTAATTTGCTTGTTATGTTAGGCTTTGTCATGTTTTTTAATTCCTCGAAAATGTGATACAATATGCTAATTCGTTTGATATTCGTCATCTGCATTTGCACGTAATTAATGCTAAAACTTTGTTTGGGTTTGTATCTTGAACATTTTTCCTTTTCATAAAAGTTGTTTCTTGTTAAAATAAAAAGATAGATGAAGCTCGAGCCAAGGTTTCTCAACCATCAAGCAAAATGTATGAGACTGTTCTGGATGCTCATGAAAGGTCCAAGGACTTTGACAAAAAATTGAAAGAGTTGACTAAGGAAATTCAAGGTTTAGTCAAAGAGAAAGAAACAGTAGAGAAGAGGCGAACAGAAGCTATAAAAAAGCACACGGAACTTGAGCTTGATGTCAAAGACCTAGAAGAGAAGATCTCTGGAAGCATGAGGGCGAAGGTATTATTACGAGGACACACCTTTTCTTCTATACTTTCATAGTCTTATCACTCCTTCCACGATGGAAATATTTCATCCAACATATTTGAACTTGCTTCTAGGAGGAAGCAGGGAGGCAGCTTCAGATGCTGCAAAGAGAAATCAAAGATTCTTCTGATGAGCTTGACAAAATAAGTCCAATTTACGATAATCAAGGCCTAGAGGAGAAGGAAATATCTAAAGGGTTTGTATATATATGGGTTTCTGCTAGTGCTTCAATTTATTTCCATTTACCTGTTTCATAGACTTTGACCTTCTT
>NW_019104592.1:430166-446094 GCF_001995035.1 Momordica charantia
TGAAAATTTTCTTTCATTTCCACAGGATGGTGACCATGCCGACGACGATCCTGATGAAGCTGGACCTCAAGAAGCAGATACTGGAGGCAGGGTTGAGAAATACATTGGAGTGAAAGTGAAGGCATGTAAAAGCGTCTGCAGACTCTGCACCTTGTTTCATAGGATGATTACTGTGTTCCTAAATAAAATGGTGTTTGTTGCAGGTTTCGTTTACTGGGCAAGGAGAGACACAGTCTATGAAGCAGTTGTCTGGGGGACAGAAAACTGTTGTTGCTCTAACCCTTATCTTTGCCATACAACGATGTGATCCTGCTCCATTTTATCTTTTTGATGAGATAGATGCAGCATTGGATCCTCAATATAGAACCGCAGTTGGAAGTATCCTTCATATTATATTTATCATTTGTTTTTGCCTCGCCAGTTTTCCTTATCATGGTTTTTCCTTCAAGAGATAACAAGCACTTTTCGATTTTTTTCCCCTACTTTTTGGAAAGAGAGGCTGCTATTATATTTATGGTCAACTATGGATTATGTTGTATTCCAGTTTCTGTGATTATGACTCCTGTTTGATGTTCTTAATAACTTTTTAGATATGATCCGTCGGCTGGCAGACATGGCAAATACTCAATTTATAACAACTACATTTAGGCCAGAGCTTGTGAAGGTTTCCGACAAGATATATGGAGTAACCCATAAAAATAGGGTGAGCCGTGTCAATGTTGTCTCCAAGGAAGATGCTCTAGACTTTATTGAGCATGACCAATCTCACAGCAACTAAGGTTAGATTTTCTATTCAAACTTGCATTCTTTCTCTGACCATGACTAATTTACAAAATACATATATTTCGAGGAGAGTTAAAATTTTGCTATTGGTATTCATAGGTGGTTAAAGATGCACGGAGGCATTGGTCTATATTTGATCTTGAAAGTATTTTGTTACATACGGGTGCAAATATGCAGCATCGCTCATCGAAATACTTATGAAAGAAGGTGTGAAATTTTAGGGATGTAAATAGGCGATGTTAGATGACATGGCAAGATTATGCTGTGAAGTTGTGTCTAACAGTACTTGTGTAGTTGCGTGTCTTCTAATTCTTGGTATAATGTAATTAGAGAAACATGACTGGAATGGTTGTGATGTAGAGTGGTATGGAATGGTCGTACCTGCTTTAGGTTATTATTTAGTTTCCATGGTGTGCCATTATACATCTCTTGCCACTGTTGTCTAAAGTGGTCTTTTTTTTTTTTTGAGTTTTTAAAATCTAATTAAATGCTGTGAAGGTTTTGAAAAAACCCTTTTTACTCTTCTAAAAATCATCCCAAATTCAGTGAATTTTGAGTGGGAGTAGTTTGACGATGGAAGCCATTTTTTAGGTTGAAAGTTGATGATATGGTGTCTGCCTCAAAAGAAGACGGCTTGTTTTCTTTTCATTAATATTATATTAACCATTTAAGCACGCCGGTTGCCGGTTGCCGGTTGCCGATCGCTGAGTTTAACTTTACCAACTCACTGACCTTAGGTCCTTAATCAACATCGTCAAAAGCCGCCTTCGCCCTTTTTTTCTACCTTCTTTTTTCGTTTTCGCTAAATATATATTTGCACTTTTTTTTTTCTTCAAGATTTTAATATTTTTTTTGTTATATCGTTTTCTTTAATGAAACTTAAAATTGGTTGATGGAAATTTTTTATCATATTGTATTTAGTGGGTTGGTATAAATTTTCAAATGAAATTGGTCCAACTAAAAGATAAATTTATAATTCCTCTCGATTTCTAAAAAGTTGATGGAAATTTTGACTATTTAAGTAAAACAGGAGACTAAATTTGGAAAGAAAAATCTAAATCTCAAGAAATTCAGTCTCTCTCTCTCTCTTTTTTTTTTCTTTCTTTAAAGAATTTTCCGCATCCCCTCCTATTTCTGTATAATATTTATTATTTCTTAACAGCTGTTGCAACTTGCAACTGAGCATGATGTCTTGTCCCACTGTTGCCCTATTCTTGAACTTTTATTTTATTCTCAACATCCCATAAGTTTCAATTCCAAATGTATAAAAGTTTTTGGATTTGGACTAATATAAAAAGGAGTGTTACGTTAAGTGACGAAGAAAAATGATGATTGTATAAAGAATTAGTGAAGTAGTTAGTTGCGTATCTCAAAGAGGGTGACTATTTTGACCTCTATTTTACCATTCCGTCATTGAACACTTACGTTAAACGAGTTCTTTCTATTCTATCACCAATCACACCAGTAATTTTGGAGTTACACTAACACAAATGATTAGACAGCTCATTCGAACAAGCTCAAGCAAGTTGCAGATTCAATGATCCTTCTCTGTTCGACATGACTTGGAATTTAATCCCTGATTTGATTATTCCAGTGGGGTTCACCTCTAGGCTGTTGATGATACAAGGCAATGCTGAATATAGAGAACAATACCAGAACAGCCATGAACTCAACGCTCTAGAACTTATGCTTTTTTCTTTATAAGAATAAAATGAAGAGGGAAATATGTGTGGTGTTTCCCTTTGTTACACACAAAAAAAAAAAAAGGAATAAATGGGTTAGTAAGAAAGAATCACCAAGAATTCCTAAATCCTCTTTTTGTATATACACAAAAGAATGAACATATAAGGAATCTATTGCCATTCTATATCTGCTCCATTCACTGATGTTCCTCTGAAAAAAACAAGAGGATCATGTCTAGGAATGGTCAGTCACCTTCTTATGTTTCCCGTTATCTGGCCATGAAAGCTGGTGGTGTTGCCGTTGCGGGGCTCAGCTCACAGGTGGCAGCATAAGGATAGCTGGGCAGCCATGAATGAGCTGAGCTTCTTGGTGATAAGCTTACTTGCTCCAACGCTCGTAGCTGAAGTTCCGATGGATAGTCTCGCACACAGCCTATGCGGGGACCTGCTCCGGTTGTCCATCTGCAGGACAACTGCTTCCCTAGTTGGTATGATTTGGGTTCCTTATGTGAATTTAACCTTCTAAGGATTGACTCCTTAGGAATGATCTTCACTTCAGTATTCCCTTGATCTTCATCATAAACGTTTGGCTTTCGAGAGAATGAATTCTCTGTATATTTGTAACTACCAACAGGGGATTCCAATAGAAAACCATTATTGCCATTGGTTCCCACATCTTGTTCTTCTCTCTCAAACATCTCGATCACTTCAGCCCTGTTTGGTATCTCAAGATTGGTCAATTTTTTACCAATGTTGCACGAACACTTTAAATCGGATAATGCAATGGAAGACTGTCTTTGCTCATCCAATGAATGTGGTTTTCTTTCAGTTGATTCTTCAGCATTGTTCTCTTCACTCTCAAAGCCGTTCAGCTTTTCGATGAAGTCCTCCTCTGATGAGTTGTTCCTAATGTGACGGCCACTCTTTTGGTTGTCCAGATAATCATCCTCCTCATCACTAGGACTTGTCTGAATGAAATGAAAAGAGAGATTTGTTAGGCCTTAATTCAAATAGTTTCAGCTTTAAAAAATGGGATCAAAAGGGGAAAACATGTGTGGCCTCTACATTTTTCAGGCAATATACCTTCACATCAGTAAGATCCACATTGTTCTCTCTAAGGAATGATATGAAGTCCTTAAAGTTTTCTTCAGTTGGTCGATAGTGTCCGCTATGAGGCCAAACAGCCTGTCAAAGAAGAGCAATAAATTGTTGATGTCAAAATCCTTTTGAAGGGTAAGCGATGGGTAATTGGATCAGAAGTTAGAGGGTTGAAAAAAATTTAGGATTTCATGTTGTAGACATGGTACCTTCAGAACACCATTGTCGACGACCAATCTCCCAGCAGCAGTTGTAGCTCCTCCAGCTAAGAAGCTCGAGTGCTGGAACGTACCTTTCTTCTTCTTTCCAACATACATGGTCTTCGACGTGCTTAGGACGAAAATCCATTTTGTATTTCTAGTTTCTTCAGTTGTGTGGACGAGTTTCCCTGATTGTTTGTACACAAGTTTCCCATCTTCCACAATAACTTCATATGCAAGCCTTTCCATCTAAAATAAATAAGAGACTAATTAAGTTCGATATGCTATAGTTTAGAATAAGAAAATGAAGGACGATTGGATCAAGAAGTATCTGCTTACAGGACCCAAATACTTGATGCACTGTTGTTGGAGTTTCGATCGCGGGCATTTTTCCACCAGATTTACTTCCTTCCCTTCTCCTATATCCAACCTGAATCCAAAACAGAAGATTTTATTTGAGTCCAGGGTCTACACGACATTTCCAAATTCTGTGAAAGAAGGAAAAGAATACAGGAAAAGGAATAATAAACTAATATATTGTGTTGCAAGAAGGAAATATTACCAGTAGAAGAAGGGTTCTCTACTCTGACTTTGAAGCCATTTCATGTAATAAAAATGTAAGTTGTGGCCATATCGGTGCCGTGGATCAATCTGTATACATAAGTAATAAATCCTTACATCAGCACACAAGGAAATTCATATATTGAAAATACTTGGTTAAGGAAAATCTACTTACAGCCTCGAGCCAATGTTGCAAAGAAAGCTTTCGAGCTTTAGAATTCTTGGATAAGCCTTTTCCAACCTGTAATGACAAAGACTGATTAAATTTCTGAAACAAAAATATGATCAAAGAGGCATTTTGGGAATCCCTTTATATTCACCTTAGCCGCTCTAGTTCTTGCTCTCGACCAGCGCGAAATAGCAGATTCACGTTTGTCCATGTCGAAGAATGATATAGAACTTCGCTTGAGTTCAGCATAGTCTAATAGTTTCCACCTACAAACATTGCTAGTTTAATAAATAATGAAATAAGACAAAGATAACCCGAACAAAAAAGTGCAGCGTGATTATCATTTCTTACAAAATTAAAAGGAAAGAGCAGTACCAGCTTTGTTCAACAAGAACTGCACAATCCGCTAGCTTTCTTCTGGTGCGGAAGCTTTTATACACTTTCTGCAATTTTAGAGCAGCAGCATGCTTGGGATTGGTTGGATCCAGAACTGGTAGGTTTCGAAATCTTCCCAGATCATTATATAAACTTAGAGATTGATTATCAAACTCTTCACTCTTTGGGCTGATCGATGCCACACCCATGTCATTTCCTGTTTCTAATGAACGAGTCTCCAATGAGGACAGGTTCTCCAAATCTCGTCCTTCGATTACTTTTGGTTCTGAATCTCTGCTTGTGAAACTAACAGACCGCATTGAAGTTTTTTCTTCATCTCCAAAACTTATGGATTTTATCAAAATGGATTCTAAATTGTTTCCCAAATCTATATACTCTGCAAATGGACAGGAGCTAGATATACCCATATGGCATAATAAGATCCTTTAGTAATCTGTAAGAACAAGATGATGAATCAAAAGGGAGGACTAAAAAATGGCATTAGCACTAGCAAGTTAAAAATTATCACTGCAGGTAATTTATAATAGTCAATACAAATGACAAAGTGTCCTGTTCAAAGAAAGTGGCTCCAGTTCATCACATAAAGCGAAACAGATCCAGATATAACAGAGTTCAATGCTACTGCAGTACGACCATGGATCTGCCAAACCAAACAGTATAAAGCATCTCTCTCTCTCTCTCTCTCTCTCTCATTTTTTTTATTCCCTTGAGCCGCCGCCGCCGCCGCCGGCGGCACCCCCCACGGCCGCCCGTGTTAAGCCAAGCCATCATGGATGGCAGCCCCAAATCCCATTTCACTGAAACATCGATTCCTAAAACCTCAGTACGAAAACTAAAACCAGCACAAATTGAAATCTCTCTCCCAAAACATAATTGCAGGAGGACTGAAAAACACTGAGCAGACCACCATTTTCACAATCAATACAAGAAACAGACAGAGAACACCCATTCCACGAACGAATACGAATACAATCAAATTGAACGACAGAAACAGAGAGGAAAGTGAAATAATCGATTTCAGAAAGTAGCAGTAATGTACATGACCAACCTTGGAAACGAAAACGATGATGAAATGGAGGGGTTTCCGGGTTGGGATTTTGTTCCTATTTTGTGGGGTTTGATTGAAAAAAGTTGTGAGAAACTTTGAATCGGGCAATTACAGAGATGGTAGTAAAAGGAAGTGGGTTCTGAAATGCCAATAATTCTCTACTTTTGGGGTTTATATAGGACTGCGTACACCAACCGAATTTTTTAAACTTTTTTTCTAGCGAGAGTTTTCCAATTCCAACCATGTGTACTTTGACTTCCTACTTTTTTTTTTCTTTTTTCTTTTTTAAACCAAAAAAAAAAGTGTAAATTGATGGAAATCTTCGCTCTCTTTTTTACATCTACATTTTCATGGGAAACAGCCAAACAAGTCATTATTATATATATCCACCACTCAGAAAACACAATGTCGTTACTATATTATATTTATATCCACAGAGATCGGGAGCAAAAAATTTTAAATCTTGTCCTTTTCATTACTTTAATTTCCCTCCAGTCGATATTTTGCATATAAGTTCGAATTTTCCATCCATACTTGTTTCCAAAAGAAAAAAAAAACACCATATATTTCAACTTAAAGCATTTCTTTTCGAATTACAGATGAAATTTTATTATTTTTGGGTGGAACCAAATAAGAGAGCAGAAGACGATTGCCTTTTAATCTATAATATATAATAAAATTTTAATTGAAATACTACCTACACTTTTAAATTGGTAATCATTTAGTCTTTAAACTATAATATATAACAATTTAGTTTATATAGTTTAAAGTTTGTAACGATTTAGTTCTAATCGTAGTTTTTTTTTTAAACTTTCTAGCTCGATAACCCATGAGGACCAAATGTTTTATAAATTACGATAAAAGTCAATATTTAATTTTGATGAGATTTTATTAGAGTAAAAATTAAATGGTTAGTTGATCAACTAAATAGTAATTACTTCATATTTAAAGTAGGAGGAGTAAATGTATTCTTAAACCTATTTTATTTAAGATTTTATAGTTGAAAAGGTTAGATTTGAAAATAAAATATAAATTATTAATGTAATTAGATTGGTAGCGTGTTGGTGAAGTTAAAGAATTAAGAAGAACTTTAACGGGAAAGAAAAGAAAAACTTCTTGACAGTTTCAAAATTCTCCGGAAGGTCGTTTTCATTTCCACAGTAGAAGGTTTAATTATTATTATTATTATTTTTTGAGATTGGACTGCTTCGTAAAGCAGGATCGCCACTGCTTATGTCACTCTCGGAAAATTCTGCAAAATTGTGTTTCCTTTTACGTGGTAAAACCAAACCAAAGTAGCTTCATTCCCAAGTTTGCTTGTCATTTTCCTTAAAATTTCAATTAAATATAACACTCAAAATCTTTGGTTTGCATTAAATAAAGTCAAATGGAGTGATGTATTTGCAGAGCTGGAGGTTTTGGATGGATATGCCTCTCTCTTTTAGGTTTGCTTACCCTTTTTTCCATCTCTATTTCTCTCCTAATTTTTTCATCAACCAAAATCTGGGTCGATTCCCATTTTAGATATTGAATTGGATATGCGTTCGAACTTTGTTAATTAAGATTTTCATTGTTCTCCAACTATATTATAAACTTTTGTGGGGTCCCTTCTTCTACGTGATATCCTTAATAAGATTGATACATATCAACTATCAAGTTTTTAAATTTTTGCCAAAATTTATTATTAATACCGTGTTAGAATTAGATTTATATTCATTTAATTAATTGATTTTGTAAGATTTTGTAGATGAGCCAATTGATTCTTTGAGAATATATATTAGTTTTTGAGATCTTCTTATTGAGCCCTCCATTTACATGCATGTCTAGATTGTTCTCTACTAGGAGGGAAAAAAAAGGTTTAATTTGTAAATATTGAATTAAAAACGAAAAGAAAACACAAAGGATAGTCTCATAAAAAATTATCATCTAAAGTTTGATCTCAAAATGCCAACAAATTAAAATAATAAAAAGAAGTGCTCATGCTGGCATGCATGCATTTTAATATGTAACTTGTATGTATTATCTGTCACGCTACCTTCCTATATATATGTCCCTGTTAATGTGTAAATTAAAGAGGCTGTGCATCAACGTCCACGTGGCTCCATCTTATCCATATGATATATATATTCATACAAAACAAATTTAATTAATATACTTCTTATTAAGCATTGAAATGTCCCACATCATCAATAGTAGTTCTATTATTGCATGTTGAGACAGTGTTTTACATTACTAACTAAAAAATACTCAAAACTTTTCAAAAGAAAGAAAAAAAAGTACTCTAAAAGAACATCTTAGAAAAACATTGTGACCATTTTTTTTTTATTTTTAAGAATAATGGAACTATTTACCTCGATCGAAATACTAATTTAATTATTCGAATGTGTTGAGCCCAATAGACCACTAGTGCGAGTTCTCTTCACAGGTCTCCTTAGAATTTGACACCGGTGCTGGATCACGTATCAACGACACTCAAAAGCTATTTTCAAATATAATTGAAGAAATAAAAAGTAGTAAACTGTTTGGGATTTTGGAATGAAAATGAATGATAGAGTGCAAGTGTACACCCGTCACAAGTAGTAAAACGGAATAAGTATTCCAAGTATCGATCCTCAAAGACAAATGAAGGTTTTTTATTTTTTTATTTTATAAAAATGATGTTGATCGGTGACTTTGCAATTGAATTCGGTGTAACAAATATCAAGGATAATGTTGATTTTGGTATTTTAAGACTCAATGCAATAAACCCGGCCCAGTTACTTCAAATTAGCTAAAAATACAATAACTTTTTCCAACCAAGCACCAAACGCCTCTCATAAATTTTCTTCGGTTTTGCTTCGTCATTTTCTTATGTCTAAGTGACTTTGAAGGTATAAGTTCATCTCTAATATGTCTATTAGAAAATTGAACTTAATTTAATAAAAACCAACCGTAACCTTAGGTCGAGGTCCTATGCCTAGGCTAGCTACTCGAGCGAAACCTTTATGTCTAAAGTATTTCTCTTTAAAGTTAAATCATCAAAGTTGTGAAAATGTATCAACCTTTCAGTATTGATGCTTGGTTAAAATATTAATTGGCCAAATCAAGTTTTAACTCTTATAAAACAACTTTAAGTGATAAAAGAAGAGACAAACATTTTATGCCTTGTTGGATTTTAAAAATTTTAGCTAACTACCCATAACCAGGGTTGGGAAAATAAATTTAGTTCATAACTTTAGAGTAAAAACAGAATTTAACATTGATGAAAATAAGAGACATGATTAAAAGATGAATAGAATTTAAACAAGCTGGAAATGATGGAGTTGTAACCCGAATGACCCTAACCCGTTCTCTTTCAAGATTTGGGAGCAATATTCGGTGGATTCCACAAGAGAGAGATGAATATCAAAGAACTTGCTGGAATTTTAATTGTATAAAATCAAACTTACAATTGATGAATAACAAGCTGGAAAATAAAAGATGAAGTTCAAATAAGCAAAGTTTAAAACAATAACAACTCAAAACTTAAAAGGGAAACGTAAATAAGTTGAGAGTAAAATGTCTAAAGCTGAAATGATCACTTGAGAATGATGATTGAAGTGGGGGAGCTGTTGAGTTTATAAGAACTTTAAGGCGGTTAGGAAACACCGTTTGTTGTTGAATTAGCAAACATCAATGTATATAAGACACGTGGAGGGGCTTGGGGAAGCTTCAAAACACACCAAAACTTACATTTTACATTAAGGGCAATCTCGGGATTAGGGAAGGCGCTAGACACCTAGCTTTGTATTTTTCTGCACAAAATTGTAATTTCCGTCAAAAATCAACTCTAAATAATGTCAAAACGTCCTATATGCATGTATAACCTAAAATAACTCCAAATGAAAGGTTTTGGACGATATAATAAGCTTAAAATACGATTTCTGAATGTAAAACGTTAAAAAACAGCACCAATTTAACTGTTTTGAAATAAATTCTCAAATGACAATATATTAACACATCAGCTTTTCATTCGTTTAATAATTCTCAAGTCTGATAACTATAAATAATTAAAAAAAAAAAAAAAGTTCCATCTCGTTGACAAAAATCAGTAATATGTCTAAACCCGTCTACCACCGATGTAAATAAATCAACGGCATTGTTATCCAGTTGGCTGGTCTAATTTTGATTTCGTTTCCGGTATGCAAATTAGTTAGTTTTGCATTTTAATTTATACCAACTTGATTTGGTTAAAATGTCAACTTTTTCCTTAAAATTTAAAATGCAATTAGCTTTACCAACCTAGCTACTTAGGTTGTATTTAAATAATTAACCTTAACCATACTGAGAGGTGTGACATGGAACTTTGTGCTATGGAAATATTTAAATGAAGTGTAGAAAAAATGACATTTCTATTTTTTGTTTTTGATGAGTTAATTATTAAGAAAATGTTTCTTATAAATGAACCATACGGATCTCCCACATTTCATGTTTAATAATGCCTGCATGCCTCTTGAGGATCTCTTATTCAAATTAATGAACTGTAAAAATAATAATATTTTTAATCAACCTAATTAAAATATGGTTAGATCTCCCTTTTTGTTTTATTTTCTAATTTTGACAACTGTATGTCATTTATGTCCATCATTATATTGTCTTCACAAAAAAGTCAAACCCATTTAATTTCTAAATATTTTTCATTATTGGGCAGTCCCAAATCATTTCTTTATTATTAGTATCATTGTACAAATTATTGCCACTCATTATTCTAATATTTTTAATGCTACCTTATATTTTATTTCATCCACTGTGAGAACTTGTTCCCCTTCAGATTTTCTGTACCATCAAATATCTAGCTAGTATGCTGTTAATTTATAGACTTCCATAAAATAATGTATATTTTAGGGTAAACTTTCATGAATAATGATAATTATAGCCATTATTATGTAAAATTTGTATATTAATTCAAGATTTATGATACAAATTCACATAGTACTGCACAAATTAAAGTAAAATTTTAGTGGGAGGGACGAAAGTATGCTTTAACCTATCAAATATTTGAAAGTAGAAAAATAAAATATGATAAATTTATAAATTTAAAGACCACCAATAAAATTAGAAAATGATTTAATTATTAAATTAATTGATTTAATTAAATTTTTATATTACACCATTTTTAGTACTACAAGTCCACAATTCAAATACCTAAATTAGACATTGATAAAAAAATCAAACTTACCTAAATTTAGAGACTATCAATAAGATTTTTTTAAGTAAGGAGTGAGGGATCGAACTCATAACGACCGAGTTAGGTTCGCTTTGACGATACTATCAATATAATTTAGAATGATTTAATTATTTAATTTATGCAATAAGTTGCGTTTTTTATTACACTATTTTTTAGTACTACAATTTAAATATTAGGGAGAGATTCAAGAATCAAACTAATTACGACTTTGAAGAGGTAATTAATCAGTCAATAGACTTGAATAGTTCAAATTTGTCATCTTTTACTTATAAAGATAAAATTATTTGTTGGAGGTAATTTATCGACACGTCAACATCATGAATCAATAATCGACGAGATGAGAAGGCAATTTATTGAACATGATTCTACAGAGTTAAATTTCTTCAACTCGGTGTCTCGCACCCGAGCTACCGCACCTTATACATTTCAGTCGACCTACAATAGCTAGGTATGAGTATCGAGAGCCTACCTCTATAAATATAGTGTCACACCTCTCATAAAAATTACACGAAATATATTCTCTCTCGAATATAGATCGGACTGTGTACTAACTAGAGCATCAGGATACTAACCCTGTTTTGCAGGTCATGAGTACTTCGGTGTAACTAGTCTGACTTTCGTTGATCCAAACTGGACCGTTTTCACGATTAAATATTATTGTTGGACTTTATAAAATGAGACATTGATGTTGGAGGGTTGGAGTTATGTTTACACTAGTAAAATATTGTATTCTAGAAAATATAGGAAGTTTGATGTATGATAATTAATTAAAATGATAGTGGATCGGATCTTTTATAATTAATAGCAATTAATTATCTTAGTTAACTGTGAAATGTGAAATGATTGGAAGTGGAGAAGGGAGGGGGGACTCGAAGCCGACAATTCGTTACCAATACAAGTAGTGTCGTTTCAGATCTGCATGCAAAATAATACAATTTTATTTATAAAAAATAAAATAATGATTCCGATGCAAGCGTGGCGTGGGTACTCTGCATTGTACGAACTGGTTGACATCCACCTGGCGAGAATTTACTCGTCCACGTGATGCTGTCTATTGCAAATAATACACCTAATTTTCACACAACCAAATCCCATGCCTGCCGCCGGGTTTCACCTTTTTTCTTCCTTTTTTTCTTTTTATTTTCTGGTGGGAAGTGATAGGTTCACCAACCCCTTTCCGTCACAGACCAATTACTGCCTGTACCTGTTCGAGACTGAAAAGCGTTATCGTATCCGTGGATAACGCGTTTATGTCAGCACCGACGCCACGCTGCCTCGTTCGTACGTGATGGTACGCGCCTCGGCGCGTGTGGGTCATAGAGAACAGTACGTGTAAAGTTTGAAGGAAAACGTCAACATTCTTGTTTTACTGGTGTGAAGTCAGCGACACATCTTGGGTTGACGGTTGCTGTATTATTGCACTCCATAGTCCACACTTGGAAAATTTCCCTTTACGACAAACTTTAAATATACATTATTTTGTACTAATTACAAACCTAATTCATTCACAAATTTAGCTCAGCCGTATTGATGTCTATTTCAAACCATAAAATTTTAGGTTAAATTCCCACTCCACCTTGTTGTGTGTGTATATATATATATATAGTAGTGATTATCATTTTACTAAAAGAAAATTTAAATTGTAATAATTAAATCCTAAACCTTTTATAAATAAAAATATTAGACCTCTAAATTTTCTTCTCAAATCTTCACAAGTGAGAAAATTACATTCAAAGATGAGGAATATGGAGAGTGAAAAGAAATAGTAGAAATATGAGAGATAAAAATAGTAAACATTTAGGAATTTAATTTTTACAATCTTTTCAATTATACAAGTTTAAGGATTTAATTTTTGTTGTTCAAAAGTTTAAGGGTTTAAATTTTTTTATTAAAGAAAGTTATGGTTTAATTTGTGCAAAATTCAAACCAAGAAATATGTAATTTAACGAGAAATAAATAGTTTTGGGAATTCAAAAAATTAATGGTCACCGAGAAATACAAGTTTATACAAACGGTGGCGGAAGCCGGGGGATCGGCATGACCGTCCATTGTGTGCTCCCCTAAAATGAGATGGACGGTGGTGGTTGAAGGCCATAATTTAGTATTGGGGTTTGGTTGGGTGCACTAAAGGTGCATGGACCACGATGCAACTGCATCACAATTTCCAGCATACTCAGATATTGACTTCACGATATTACGTTGGTATAAAAGATTTGAATTCACCCTCTCTTAACCGAAAATAGATATCTTAACTAGTCGAATTATGCTTAGATTGATGAGATTTTAATTTTGATATTTTGATATTTTAAGCGGGAGTTGTGTGGTTGTGTTCAAATTAGAAGGTGCTAATTTATGTAAGAGAAAATTGTCGATGTTATAATTATTACCCATTTAAAGATGTTTTCCGTATTTATTAAGCCGTCTCTAATAAAGTTATAATGACCTATATTGGCTAAAAAAAATAGAAGATTTATGGTATATTAGTAAATACAACCTCTCCTATTTGTAACATTTAGTGACCTAATTAACAATATAAAAATTGACTTATTCAATATCACAACTAATAAAATACAAGAGTGCGATTAGTTTGTTAATATGAAAGCAAAGGTCATAAAATAATGGGCTCAATAAGAACATAGTTGTATTTCATATTTTATTTCATATTTTCGAATGTGTGTTTGATAGCATATTTAAAAAATTGAATATCAATCAGAAATTGTTGAATGTGTTCAGTAATATATTTATAAACTAGTGGTATATTTATAAACTAGTGGTGGGTTATCAATGGAAAATACTATTAATTTATTTATTAACAATTTAACATATATGTCATAAATTTTGCATAATTATTATTTTACATGTTTTAATTTTAACAAAAACTAAAATATATTTATAATATTATATTTATTAAATGTTTTATGTAATTCTACATTTTTAAGTTTAAAATTTAAATTTAAAAATGATGTAAGTTATTTTCAGAATTTTCACTGGACATCATAGAATCGAAAAGAATAGAATCCTATTTTACCAAAACAACTTCCCAAGACAAGAGGGCATGAGGACGGTGTGTATACTTAAATATAAGGGCATAAAAGTCAAAAGACGGTCAACTCCCGGAGGAAAAAAACTTCTACAAGGCCACATAGAATTCTGCCACCTACACATCTGTCTGAGAGTCAAGAGGCAGAAAATTGGATGATGCCTAATCTACAAGGGTAAAATTGAAAATATTGTGGTAGTAATCAAAAATACCAAAATACCCCTGTTGGTGGAACTTGCTTGACAAGTTCAACGTTAATAAAAGTCACAGCTTGCGAAGCACGAACAAGAGTCAAAGGTCAAAACTCAAAAGTTATTTAATACAGATACTCGTGACCGTGAGGGTGCGACGGGAGACAAAAAGTGCAAATATTGGCAGCAAATTCTTGCCCATTTAAAAAGTAATTAAGGACATATATAATTAGGAAAGTCACATCCCATTTTGTACATTTTTTTTTTCTTGGGTAACATATGTTTGATAAATTAGAGGTGAATTAAATTACGAAAGTATAATTGAATACCTTTTAGACGTAAGGCAAGAATTTATGTCAAAGACAAGGTAAGAGGTGAGAACAAAATAGGCTAAGCATATTTTTTAGGGTTTTCTCAATTTGTTTCTTAATTAAAAAAGAAACATCAATTGTGTCCTTACTCTATTTAAATTATTAATGAAGTCCACATTTCTAAAAGTATGTTAAATTTTGTCCAAGAATTCTAACTTTTTGATAAGGTGTTGGATTTTGTTGATGGACGAGTTGAATTTCATGCACTGAATAACATATTTGATGTGTTTAAATATACTAACAAAACAATAATTTAATTTAAGACATGTAACTTTTTTTAACACAAAATTTTAACAACTTTTTGTATGGAAGGATCTAATTAGTTTTTTTTCCTACATTACAAGTAAAATTGAAAATTTTAAAATATTAAGAATCAATTCGAGAATTATTTAAAATCTTTGTCATTATTTGACATATTTAGCAAAAAAAGAAAAGAGAGAACAAATTTTGGTGTGGCTTATATTATTGAATGACTACGTAAAGAAGCTGGAGGATTTTGTTTCTTTGATTCCATCTTCAACTAAGTGTAGGTTAGAGCTTCATTTGGTTGGCTGTTCTTGGGTCGTTGAACTTGTCATTTTTTTTGTTTTGCTTTTTTCTTTTATATTACATAAGCAATTTTCCTTTTCATTTATTATTGAAAATTTGATTCTTGTTCAAAAATTAAAAAAATAGATAAAGATAAAATGTCATAATCTATGAAATAGATTTGATAGGTTGTTATGAAAAATGGGTATGCTCTATCAACACGTGCTACTTTATTTTGTAATTTATTTGATACAAGACATGATTGTTTATGCAAGGATATGCACAACAGTGTATTTCAGATTGCAGCTCGAACTCGGCCTCCGGACCGATCTGAATGCTTGGGCGGACCTGCACAAAAAAGGTGAGCACTCCGACGATCAAGTCAGTATAGGTCGGATTCCCAGTTTAGTTCGAGGTCAGAAATCATCATACATGATCGTGGAGTGAGGTCCTCTACTTATGGGTGGTAGTCCCGCTAATCTCGCGACGGTTACACTCGGTAATCTCGGGACCGTCAGTTACACCCGATAATCACGCCGCTGACAGTAGCTCACCTCGGCCCCCACCGAGCTTCCCGGTAGATCGGACCTCGGCCAGGTTCACCTCGGCTCTCATACTTAGCATCTGTCAACGCTAGTGGTGGTGATCTCGGCGG
>NW_019104592.1:450190-469983 GCF_001995035.1 Momordica charantia
ACTTGTTGGAGCCGGGGCTGGACCCCGGGCGCCCTTCTTAGAGGTTGCACCTCGGCCACGGGTGGCCTTGGATGTCCTTGGGGGGTGCGCAGGTGGTAGAACAGGTGCGGTGATTCGTGCCGACCTGCGGAGGGGTTCTGTTGCTAGGCCGTCGTGACCTTGCCCCTCTACCACTGCTGCTTCGACTTCCCTCATCGTTGGCAGCTAGGGTTCTTCGATCTGCCGTATTGGTCGAGTTTGCGGGTTGAACCATTTTCGCTTGCGTGTTGGTTTAAAAGAATTGGGATGACTTAGATTGTCTTTCCCACAGACGGCGCGAAATGTTTATGCAAGGATATGCACAACAGTGTGTTTCAGATTGCAGCTCGAACTTGGCCTCCGGACCGATCTGAATACTTGGGCGGACCTGCACAAAAAATGTGAGCACTCCGACGATCAAGTCAGTATAGGTCGGATTCCCAGTTTAGTTCGAGGTCAGAAATCATCATACCTGATCGTGGAGTGAGGTCCTCTACTTATGGGTGGTAGTCCCGCTAATCTCGCGATGGTTACACCCGGTAATCTCGGGACTGTCGGTTACACCCGGTAATCTCGGGACCGACGGTTACACCCGATAATCACGTCGCTGACAGTAGCTCACCTCGGCCCCCACCGAGCTTCCCGGTAGATCGGACCTCAGCCAGGTTCACATTGGCCCTCATACTTAGCATCTGTCAACGCTAGTGGTGGTGATCTCGGCGGCCCGAGCTGGGCATGACTCATGAGTCATCTTGGAGCACCAATAGGGGTCCTCCACGTGTCCAGGGTATTCTCTTCCCCAAACAATGATCATAGCTCAATTTATTAATATATGATTTGTCACTTTACAATTGGAGATTTAAACTGGTCAAAGTAAATATGATTGTCAAAATTGAAGGATGAATTAATAATTTAGTCTAAAAATGGATCAAAGGGAGTGGTTTTAAATGATTGGAACACGTTATTAGGGTGATGTTTCACATCAAAATACTATAATTTGGAAATAAATAAAAAAAATGACAAATTTGGTTTGGCAGTAGTGGGAAAACGGGCCGACAAGTCGAAATAGAATAATGCAGCCCAACCCGACAGAACACAGTCGCCTCGCAGACAACCCACCAGACATTGACTTTTCACTTCACTTCCTTCTACTCCTTTTTCAACAGACTGCGACGTCGTTTTCTGGTGGCCTGCTTCTGTCTCATGAGCCCAAGCCCATTTCCATTTTGGACATTTTCATACACATCATACAATTACCCTTTAAATGATTAAGCTTAGTTCAAATGATTAAGACGTTACAAACTTCTCAAAATATTCCACCTTTTACTGTCTTCATTGAAGGGAAGTAGTTTTACATGGTAAGAAAAGTGTTGTAGTAGGTAATTAAAATCTATAGCGTATAGCTCGCAGTAAATTGAAATAACTTTCGTTTGTAAATTCTACAAGTGATATGTGTAAGAAAAAAATTTGTGCAAGTGCCCCAAATAGGATTACGAGTACATTGGGCCAATTGAGCCCATGGGCCACATGAATTCGTGGCCCAATAGCAGGTTAAACGGACGGTTGTCAACTTTTTGTTGATGTCACTCGATTGACTTTGGCGCTTAGCTTTAGCTCGGAGTTGAACCGAATTTGGAGGGAAAATCACGGGATCGTCTCTCCCACTTCTCCCAGTGGTTCGAATATGATAATGTTTTATTCCCTTTTCAGGTAATTTTAAAATGCATTTCTTAAGCAGAAGAGCATTACACATGGCGTTGATTCCGATGCCCAATGCTCCACAAAAACATCCCCCAACTTATAAACCAACACAACAGTTCCCAATGTTTGACGGAAACCCACTTTCCTGCTTCCAGTACTGGTTTTGGAGGTATTATCTCGAACTTCATTGGCGTATTGTTAATATTTAATACAATTTTATGTCATTTGTTGGTTGTGAACTGTCTGCAATTGCTGTTTTGGTTGTATCAGGGTTCATGATGCTTCATAATAGGCACATATGGGGGGTTCTTTGTTAGAGTTGGTATTCTTTGTTTGAAAAGGCTCCTGTTCGGGGGGTTTAAGGTTTTAGTCTTTTTCCTGCTACTACAATATCTCACATTAAATCAGATTTCAATTTCGATTTGTAACTTAAGATATTTTGTAAGGAATTATCTTAGGATTGACCCTCATAGGAAACTCAGTTGCCTTGCTTGGGTGGTTAGGTGCTCGCTCTTTACTTTGATTTCTACTTATGGGTTTGTTATACTTGTCTACTTATGAATCTGCCTGTACCTTTCTTCTTCGTTGTTGGCAAAACTTTGCATCCGTTTTTTCTGATTCAAGGCTTTTCTTGTTCCGGCTTCACTTAATTTTTACCTTGATTATGATCGTTCGTTAGGTTTTTAGTTGTAATAGTTTGTGATCTCAAAAGAAGTAATCGTTCTTTGTTTCTGCTTGCAGTTTCCATTGAACTTTGTTTCTGCTTGCAGTTTCCATTGAACTTTGTTTCTGCTTGCAGTTTTCAATGAACTTTGTTTCTGCTTGGTGGCATCTCGCCAAAGTTTTTACAGGCCGGTTAAACTTAACTGACGAGGGACGACTGGAAGGAACAAAGAGTAATGTTTGAGGTCAACATGTTGGTTGATTGGATGCATGAGAAGTGGTCTGGAATTGTGCTTTTTCTTGTGTCGTCCACGATTTTCCATGTAAGAGGTACTTCTATTGAACTCTTTCTGGTAACGTTAAAAGCTAAAATTCAATTCAAAAGTCCTGTCCAAAACAAAAGATTCAATTTAACAGTTACCTCCATCTGTAACTCTTAGAACTTGCATTTTCTCCTCCAGTGTTTAGTTTATTTTATATTCTTTTATGTAGTAATTCATTTTGTTGGTAAGAAATAAACTTCATCAAAAGACTGAAATATACAAGGAGGCACTCACTTGTGGTTCGCTGTTCCTAATATTACTAAATTTTGAATATTCTCAAACTTGTATGATGCTCATGTCTTCTTATAAGTCAGAATTTTACTAAGAAGTTTCAAGTGAAGAAAAATCTTTCCTTCTCTTGTTATTTATCTGTTGATAGTATGTGATGAGGTTATGTTGCTGCCCCATATATTAAGTTCGCATATAGGTGTTGGCTGTGTGTGATTGCCATTGAACAATCTTGTGAACGTTAACTCTATTTGTGAGAAGGAAGCTGTACAAAACATGGTTAGAAAGAGGTGTTCGAAGTGTCCGTATGTGAAAAAATTGATTGTATCTAGTGCCTTACATTAGTTCCTCATATGATGGAAAGGGAGGATCTTTTGGTCAATGTATTAGACTCTTGAATAGTCATTGTAATATTATCACTTTATTCTCCTTCTTATCGCTAATGAATTTCTTTGATTTTATCAGGAGCATTTGTTGGAATAAACATTGGCACTCATGTTTCTAATCTTCCACCTGCTTCAAATGTGGTTTCTATGCTCAAAAGCTACCAAATAACTCATGTTAGACTCTATGATGCCAATGCTGAATTACTCAAAGCCTTTGCAAACAGTAGAACTGAAGTAATAGTTGGCGTTACAAATGAGGAGGTTCTAAAAATTGGAAGGTCTCCTTCAGCTGCTGCAACTTGGGTTAATAAAAATGTCGCACTTTATGTACCTGCAACCAATATAACAGCCATTGCTGTAGGCAGCGAGGTCCTTACCACCATCCCCAATGCAGCACCGGTCTTGATCCGTGCCATGAAATACCTTCATAAAGCTCTGGTCGCCGCGAACTTAAATCTTCAAGTCAAAGTTTCGACTCCCCAGTCTATGGATGTCATTATTTCGTCTTTCCCTCCCTCTACTGCCACATTCAATTCTTCATGGAACTCCACCATTTACCAACTCCTTCAGTTTTTGAAAAATACCAAGTCCTATTATATGTTAAACGTTTATCCTTACTATGGATACATCAAAGGAAACGGAATTTTTCCACTAGATTATGCTCTTTTCCGGCCATTGTCTATAAACCGGCAGATTGTTGACCCGAACACTCTCCTCCACTATAACAGCATGTTTGATGCCATGTTGGATGCAACCTATCATTCAATAAAATCTCTCAACTTTAATGGTATCCCCATTGTCGTGACAGAGACTGGCTGGCCATGGTCTGGTGGAGCCAATGAACCTTATGCGACCAAGCAAAATGCTGAGATGTATGTTAACAATCTGATCAGTAGGGTTTTGAATGGTTCAGGTCCTCCTAGTGAGCCAACTATACCTGTTAACACGTACATATATGAGTTGTTCAGTGAAGATCAGAAACCTGGGCCTATTTCAGGGAAAAACTGGGGAGTTTTTTCAACCGAAGGTTCTGCTATGTATCGTTTGAGTTTGATATCCAGCAGTGTCACTGGAAGTTCTTCTGTCCTGTACTGTGTGGCAAAAGACGGTGCAGATCCTGGTAAGTTACAAAATGGTCTGAATTGGGCCTGTGGTCAGGGTGGAGCTAATTGTTCTGCCATTCAACCGGGGGAGCCATGTTTTCTTCCTAATAACATCAAAAGCCATGCCTCTTATGCTTATAATGACTATTATCAGAAAATGCAACGCAATGGTGGAACATGCGACTTTGACGGCACAGCAACCACCACTAATATCGATCCAAGTAAGTTCCTTTTATCACATCTCTTAGTTCTTGCTTTACCTGCAACAGTGTGCTGCTTTACCTTCCATTGTACTGTTACCGGATGCTTTACTCTTTTCTCTAATGGATATAATTTTCAAGAGGCATGAAGCAAATAGATGGGTAGATGTAGATAACTAGGGGGAGAATGGGTTCAGTCTCAACCAATAGAGACCTGAATCGAACCAACTTACTCTAACATGAACCAAATTGACCCTAAACTGTCTGACTTCACCTTAACTATAGTACTATGTTAAATTATCGAGTATCAACGTTCTTGTCCTCAATCCTCAGGATTTTTACAGAAAGGAACGTATTACATATTCTTTTTCCATATTAACAACATTATCAACCTGGGTTGGTCTACTTGTGCAAAGGGACCAAGTGAAATTCTAAAGAATTTTGAGGGAATGAGTTTAAATCATGGTGACCATCTACCTAAGATTTAATTAATATCCTATGAGTTTTTTGAGACACCAAAGTAGTGTTCTAGATCTAGTATCTAGAAAGAAGAATCACATTTGAAACTTTTCATTATAAATGTCTTTATAATTCTGATTATTTACTTCCATTCAAGTTTTATCCATCCACTCCAAATATATAAACACATACACCGCAGTGGATGCGTACTCTGTTTCCTAATATTTGTATGACGCCTTCTTGCAGGTCACGGATCCTGTGTATACACTGGAAGGTAAACAAAATGATGCTATTGGCGTTCTGCTATTAAATCACAGAAAAAGTCTATACATTTGCTTTGTGCAGTATGGTTTATCTGGACATTTTTCTGTAACAGCTCTAATCCAAGCGGTGGTAATGGGGGTTCTCCCCCAGCTCCTTCAGTGACCCCAGTACCAGGACCCTCCAGCGATATTCCTGGTGCAAGTTCAAAAGTTGAAGCCTGGCAGTTTCTCTTCTTGTTGTCACCCATGCTTTTGTCTGCTTTGACTTGAAGTAAGATGCAAGCAGCAGCAGTTTCCTGTTCAACGAAATCTTCGACATGCAGTTTCAACGAAATGCATGGGCGCAGGATCATTTTGATTGAACTTGTTGTAACGTTCTGTATGTATATATACAAGTGCTTTGTAATTTTATAAAGAAAGAAAGGGGTCTTTTGTGCTTTGCATATTGTCCTATCTCTCTCTCTCTCTCTCGTTATTTATTTAATTATTCAGATTTATACTTGAATGTGATTTTCATTTCTTTTATGGAGAGGGAAATACATTGTTATGAGTAGTATAAAGCTCTAGTCTACAAATTGACTACACAAAAGTTTAGTAAGCCGGAATCAAAGCCGCCTTTAGGCTCAAAAGCGATCCAGGAAATTGACCTCTGCTGCACAAATCCAATAGATCCCACGTGGAATCATTAGCATAAGTTGGAGGGATCGAACAGTCTATATATATTTTTTTTCTTTTTTCTTTTTTAATAAAGAATGTACCATTAAATTATTGTTTCGAAAAAGAAAACAGTTTTCTGTATCTATTTTTTTTAAATTTGAAATATAACATCTTAAAGGTGTAGGATTTTAATGCATATAGAAAAGATCAATGATTTTTTTTTCTTTTCCTACCCTAAATTTAACTCAATTGATTCAGATATCTATCTCCAATTAAGAGGTGAGTTCAAATCTCTACCCCACATATGGTACTGGTGAGATAATATTATATTTGAATTAGATATAATTTAGATTATATTATTTAACTTAGATATTATTTGAATGGATTTCCTTATTCTAATTATTTTATTATAAATAAGTTATTAAGTTTGTATCCAGCCATTTAAAGGAATGAAATTTTATTGGTTTGTTCTCTCTCTTTTCTCTTCTGCCCTGAAAGTTAATAGTGCTGAAACAAAAGATTAGTGATACGTTTTAACCGTTAAACTTTTCAATATAATTCGGATATTGGTCATTTCAATGAAATAAAAAGAGTTTGGTCAGAGTGTGGTCAGTGACGAATTGAGGACAAATTTATAAAAAAGAATGGAGTTGGATTGGAAAATCTGAAATGTAATGGAGGGAAATCGAGAGCAGCGTCCGCAATTGCCTCTCGTAGGTGGGGGGCGACCGTCTTCCTCATCCTCCTTAGCACCTCCAACTTCATGGGCGTCCACAACTTCGGTTTCTGCTTCAGGCAAGAGAATTCAAAGAGAAATGGCTGAGTTTAATTCCGACCCACCTTCCCATTGCTCCGCTGGCCCAAAGGGTGACAATCTCTACCACTGGTTCGCTACCATCTTTGGCCCTCCTGGTAACTGCTACCCTTCTACTTCTTTCACTTTTAGAATTTTGATGATGCCGTTTCGGTTTTATCGCTGTTCATACGATATCTGGTTTCCCCTCTTTTGGTCATGCTTTCCCGTTCTTCTTTTACTCGCTCGCTTCCGCCAAAGATTTCTGAATATTTGGCGTGTTTATGGACAAGGTTTTAACTTTTCTGCCAGATTTTTATGATTAAAGTGTCTTCAATTGGGCATGGCCGTTAGGATTTCACTTTCCTGCTTTGTTAGTAGCTTTACTTCTTTCGAGCAGTTATTTATCATCTTCGGCACTCTCTCATTTGTTACAATTCTGAACGGATGCTCGTTGAAACTCAGATGGGGTTTTATTACCTGATTGCTAAACATATTCTTTGCCCTTTGCTACCTATAGTTTAGTTACAATTCTGAAGAAAGTGATTAGGGTAGTTTCCAGGCATGTAAGTTATCAAACTGAGTAAATGGAGTCAGAGTTGGAGAGAAGCTAATTTTAGATCAAAGTTGTCGAACCCACAATCTTCCAGATGGAACTTGAGCAAGAAACTAAGTATGCCCCAAAGAAATACACAGTATGCTGCCATGGACTTCCTACCATGCTCGTGCTCAAACCTAATCCGCAACTATTTAACTAATATCTCTGAAAACAATACACAAAATGATCAGGGTAGAAGATGCTCACTGATGGAGTTCTATTACCCAATTGTTTGATGCTGAAGAACGAACCAGTCTATTGGACATTTGTTGCACAAAACTCAGAAGGATTTGGAAGAATGAACTCTAACTAAATAGTCACACTACACTAATATATACAAATTCTTGAATGGATGATTGCACAACCATTGGTGTCGAGGAATTTCAGCATGTAACTTGCTGAATGAAGGGAGAGTCGTGCGTTTCTGTTGGACACAATAAAGTATAATACTACCTTTCTCCTCTGCATTAAGTGAATTGTTTTTAGTGAAACCGAGTGTTTGATAAAATAAACTTCCTCATCAAAGTCTTACTGAAGAAATAGTCAGGCAAGAGAAATAAAAGTTAAGCCTATGTCCATCGTGTCTGATATTAGTTTATTAGACAAGAAACAATGCAATGAAGGGAACGGAAAATGATGCTCAAGTGATGTTTAATGGCATAGATTATTTGATAGGCAGGAAAAGCTTAGGTTAAAAAGTAAACGACTTCATAAATCTAGTACCAGCGAGCTCCTTCCTCTTCCTCTCTTTGTCTCAGGTTTCTTTTTCTCCTATAAGTAGTAGACATGAAAGTATAAGTCATTTGTCTATAGAGTTGTATTCACTTTGATTGTTTGATGACTGAGTATAAATACCATCTCCAATAGATGTGTTGGTGGCAGGTTTTTCATTTTGCATTCAAGGTTGTGTTTAGCTGTTCAATTTTACATAGCTCTTTCCGGCAGTAGTAACCTTGACTAATATCTTTGTCTTGTTTTTAGGAACACCATATGAAGGTGGTATATTTTTTCTTGACATACTTTTTCCATGTGATTATCCATTCTATCCTCCAAAGGTACTCTCACTTACATCCTTAAAATTTAGGATACAAAATCTAAAATTTCTCTTGCCTTCATCACGAGCATGGGATGATCATTCTTGACCTAATGCACACGGTTCTGAGTTTTATATCGTTTGTTGATTTATTAAGAAGGATCAGATCTGCAGGTTGTATTTAAAACCCGAATCTACCACTGCAATGTGGATTCCGCTGGTAATGTAAGTTTGGACATTCTGAAGGAGAACTGGAGTCCAGCACTGACAATCACAAAGGTGTTAATTGCAGTGAAGTCGATTTTTGAAAATCCAAACCCTTGTGAGTCACCCTTCTTTTTCTAAGGATTGTGCTCTGTCGAAGATGCAGCTGTTACAAATGCTTACTTTGCCCACTTTTGCAGATGATCCAAACGCACCTGGCGTTGCTCACTTGTACTTAACCGATAGATGTAAGCACGACGAGATAGCTGCTGAGTGGACACTACGTTTTGCCAAGTGAATGGAAGCAATATTAATGTTTTGGACATCATTTTTTGAAAGAAATTGCTTCCACTTGGTATTTTACTTTGTGTTTGTTGATCACTTGAAAACACCTGCTGGGTGTTTGCCAAAAAGTTCACCAAGAACACCGGAAAGCAAACTCCAAAGTTCTGGGATGCATGGGTGGATGAATGGTATGAATGATTTGTAGTATCAGTGATAGTCCTTTGAGATTAAAGCGTCAAAGTGTAAGAAAAATCAGTGTTTTCTTCTTTCACCATGCTAGTCGGCCGTTTGGTATAGGAAAATAGGATCGAGGTCGGGGTCGGGATCGGGATCGGGAATAGAGATGGGACTGAGTAAGGATCTTGCATTGATTTATTTGGTACAAGTTCAAATAGAAAGGTATGAGAACCATGTATTCTTTGAAATCTTTTATACCCACAGACAATGGTTCATACACACTACCCTTATATTATGTGCTCTCGCTTCTTTTCCT
This sequence comes from Momordica charantia, assembly GCF_001995035.1. Next base: position 459,598 of record NW_019104592.1, read on the forward strand.
TTTTGTTCTTTTAAATATATTTACTTATATTATTTAATTAAAATAGTTAGTATGTTTCAATTAAATCTATGATCTATAAGATTAACATAATTAATGCAATTCATTAATAATATATTTAATTAATCTTAATTAGTTAAATTAATTTAGAATAACCAAAAAGTTATGTAAGAATTAGTTTCTCAATAATAAAATTAATGAATGTATTAAATAATATTAATTTCTTGAAATTACAAGTTGATTATTTATTTTTTAATATGTTATAATTTCATAAAACACATGTAAACCTAATTATTTTCAAGAATTTTGATGGCATTGTTACGTAGAACCAAACATAGTAATGTTTTATTCTATGTTTTATTCCCAACAATTTCATTTCAAGGTACGTATTATCACGAACAATTTTTTTTAAGTTGGAAGTATATGTCAATTACAATTTAGTTATGTTTGCTTTGGCACTATCACCAACAGGTCCAACAGTTGTTACCAAACATGCTATTGAATTTATCAATGCCAATTAATCATTGCAATACTTAAAAGATTTCAGAATTTATAATTTTCTTTAAAAAAAAAAAGTTTGAATTTTGTAACTTTTTAATCAATGCAATCCTCAAAAGTTAAATTTATAAATTCAAAACGGCACATTGTGCATTGTGCTCAAAGAAGTCGTAAATTCATTTGGTGGTCCAGTTTGGTGTAAACCATAAATTCTGAAGATGGTAATAGCGTGGCTGACCGAAAGCCACTATTTCAGGCAAGTCTTCAGAATACTGTATTTGAATCCGCTGGCCATCGCTGCCATCAAGAGACTGATTTATAAGCTCAATGTAGAAGTGATCTTGAACTCGTACGGTGATAAGGAGAAGGACGAATGGGAAAGAACATCTGGGAGTTGGGTGTTGAAGATACTGTGAAGGCAGGGTTGAACCTGGAAGAGGCTGTAGAATTCGATAGGATTCTGCAGAATGTAGTGCTCGTGCCCAAAAGATCGGACCCAAGAGAGGTTTGGCGCGAGCTCATGGCTCGGAGAGTGCTCAAACCCACACACCCATATGGGCTGCATCAGCTTGTCTATTATTCTGTCTATGCCAATTGGGATTCCTCCTCCAATGGACCTCCTCCCTACTGGTTTCCTTCTCTGTAATGTCTCTCGTTCACCCAACTTTTATACAGTACTCTGTCTTTATAATGCACATTTTGCTGTGTTGTCCCAAATGCTTATTGTATTTTCTACTTGTAGTGATCAATCTAAACTGACAAACTTGGGGAAAATTATGGAGTTACATGGTCCAAAGCTATTGGGAGCTTCATACAAAGATCCTATATCAAGTTACAGCCTCTTTCAGAAATTCTCCTCTCAGCATCCTGAGGTTTGAGTTAAATTCTGAGCTGGGTCTAACTCATTTGGGTTTAATAGGGTCAGGGAAACTGTATTCATTTTGGTGATGACTGTCATGTCTTTTGACGGTTGTAGATTTACTGGTCAATTGTTCTTGAAGAGCTTTCTGTTACTTTTCATAAAGAACCGAGGTGTATTTTAGATATGGCTGAGAAGTCAAAGGGAAGATGGCTCCCTGATTCCATCCTGAATATTGCTGAGTGTTGTTTGCTTCCTTCAAGTCGCCCATTAAGAGATGATAATAGTTTGGCAATTGTATGGAGGGACGAAGGCGGTGATAATTCAAACGTGAACCGTATGACGCTGAAAGAACTTCGGGAGAAAGTAACGTATGCTCCTCTGTCCTCTCTATGATAGTTCTAATTGGTGTTGGTATGGTGGAAAACAACGTTGCATTAAATTTATTGCTGATAATATAAGGGAGAGGAAAAGAGGTTTACTATGAAGTGGTTCTCTTGGAAAGCGGTTTAAATTTGTCAAGTCTTGCATTTCCTCCATTATGTAGCTCTTTTTTATGAGATCTTTTGCCATGCTCTTCAGGTTGGTGGCAAATGCTCTTGATGCAAGATTTTCAAAGGGTGATGCTATCGCCATTGACATGCCAATGACAGTTCATGCAGTTATCATATATTTAGCCATTGTTCTAGCAGGATTTGTTGTTGTGTCAATTGCTGACAGTTTTTCTGCAAATGAAGTTGCAGTTCGTTTGCGTATATCGAACGCAAAGGGTATCTTTACTCAGGTAATTTTGTTAAAACTTTTAAAATTAAAAAAGGATGAGGAATCTCTTCCATGCTTTTGTTATAACGTATTGTCATTGATTTCTCTTTCTGATGAATTAAACTGAGTCTTCATGTTTTGTATGAATCTGAAAACTGAAAGATGTATATTTTGAGTTCATTGTGCATTTCTTTTAAAGTGAAAGATCAAGAATTATAAAGAATTTGATACTTTGTATTATATATGTTGCCATCGTGATGGAAACAAACATTCAATTCAAATATCATTTACTTTCACATTTGTCTCTGTTTTCAGTGTTCTATGCTCAATTGTTATTTTGGATTTTAATCAGGATTTCATATTGAGAGGAGGCAAAAAGTATCCTTTGTACAGGTGAGGTGACCAACATACAACAACTATGCGTTATAGTCACAAAAAGCAAGCTTTAATATTGCACTTAACAATGGCTAAGATCTTTATCTGCAATGCACCAAGAAAGAATCGTTTTTGTGGATGGAATGACGTTAATAGCTCATTTTCTTGTCTTTCAAGGCTTGTTATCAGTTAAACAATTGGTAAAATATAGCTAGTTGGCAGAGATTGCTATCATAACTTGATTATCAGTCAACTTAGAATTAAAGCCTTCTCATAGTAGGTTTTTTGGAAACTCTAGACGTTACCATTTGACAATTTTTTTCTCCTTGCAGTCGAGTCATAGAAGGTGGGTCGTGTAAGGCTATTGTGATCCCTGCAACTGGAAACACCCTGGAAGTTGATTTGCGAGAACAGGATTTATCATGGGAAGAATTTCTCTCAACTGCAAAGGAGCTTCCAAGGTAATGGAATGACCATGCTAACTTGTTTCTTTCTTTTAACCCTTTTGTAAATTCAATAAACAATGTCCACTTGAATTCTGCTGCTGGTGAAGGTAATGTTCCAAAGATTACCAACAGTGCTGATTATGTTTTACCATGTATGAATCAATAAAATTTGAACTGCATGATGGGAGCATTTTTATTTGCAGATCAAATTGTTACTCTGCAGTGTATCACTCAATAGATGCCATGACTAACATTCTCTTTTCATCTGGAACCACAGGTAAAAAACAATTTTGAGCATTTTTGTTTTAATCTTCAGTTACATAATGATGTCTCTCCTAGCACCTTGTGTTATTGTGTGCACTGATGTAAGAAAAGGTGTTTCTACGATATCTTGACATCGCCATTTGCTATCTTCTTTAAACTTCTGGCCCAAATCAGGAGATCCAAAAGCAATCCCGTGGACACAACTTTCACCAATTCGTGCCGTTGCTGATGCCTGGGCTCATATAGATATTCACGTTGGTGACATTTTGTGTTGGCCCACAAATTTAGGATGGGTGGTGGGACCAACTTCACTGTACTCATGCTTGTTAACTGGTGCAACTCTTGCACTCTATCATGGATCTCCCCTCGGCCGGGGGTTCGGAAAGTTTGTCGAGGTGAAATCCTTGTTGGATACCTCTGTTCTAGTTTATATAGGGCTTAATTGCCCGACCTTTCGATTTGATCTCCGGGATAACTAGTTTCGGTTTTTAGAAACTTTCTTCCTGTGCATTTGTTGTAGGATGCAGGAGTGACCTTGTTGGGAACAGTTCCAAGCTTGGTAAAAACTTGGAAGGATACACAATGCATGGAAGGCTTAGATTGGACAAAGATAAGGTAATGTTTTGGATGAACTTCTGATCAAGTTATCGCATCAATATCAGTCCAATGGACTTTGATGTTGATATCTGCAGGTATTTTACTTCCACCGGGGAAACCTCGAATGTCGATGATGACCTCTGGCTTTCTTCAAGATCGTATTACAAACCGATAATCGAATGTTGTGGTGGCACAGAACTTGCTTCATCCTACATCATGGGAAGTCCATTACAACCTCAGGCATTTGGAGCATTTAGCACAGCATCTATGACCACAGGATTTGTCATCCTTGATGAACATGGAATGCCTTATGTGAGGAAAAGAAATAGGCATATTTGTCGCTCAGCGAATTTTTTCTTGATGCAGAAATCATGTGTCTTATATTTCTCTGTGTTTTGTGATTAACAGCCAGAGGATCAGCCCTGTGTTGGTGAATTGGGTTTATTCCCTCTGTATCTGGGGGCAAGCGATACATTGCTAAACGCCGATCATGATGAAGTTTACTTCAAGGGAATGCCAATTTACAATGAAATGGTATGGTCAACTGGCCAAGCTCAAGCATACCCTTCTGATCTGTAATCGATTTCTATTGCTCTGTTACGCATCCGAAGGAATGTGGATTATAAGTTATAACATAAGTTGAATAGGAACGAAAGAGAGATCTCATTTTTGAAAAAAGCAAGCAGCCATTCTGAATATATTTTCACCTTCTTCACTTCAATGCAGCAACTGAGGAGACATGGAGACATCATTAAAAGAACTGTTGGAGGCTATTTTGTTGTTCAAGGTAGGGCTGATGACACCATGAACCTCGGCGGCATCAAGGTACTGCATAATGTTTCCTCTGATTCTCGACTTCCACTAACAAACGACATTGTCGATACTTGATAGTTTATGCTTGGACTTCGACCACATTGAATCATGACAGGTTTTGCCGAAGTCGAGTAGGCAGCCATTTCGAGTAACCTTGAACTCACTTGCTTACTCCCTTCAGTTAAACCATGTATTTACTTCCCAACTATCTCTTTCTGTTAAACCTGTGTAGACAAGTTCGGTTGAAATCGAGCGCATATGCGACCATGCCGAGGAAAGCATATTGGAGACAGCTGCGGTCGGTGTGTCACCTATAGAAGGTGGTCCAGAACAACTAGTCATTCTTGTGGTCTTAAGAAAGGGATATAGAAGGTCCCCACAGGAGCTGAAAATCAAATTCTCAAAAGCAATTCAAAGCAAACTTAACCCCTTATTCAAGGTTGGATATATATATATATATATATATATATATGTTTATTTTGTTTCAAGTTTTGTGCATATAAGAGCAGTAGAAATTTGAACTTTAAAATGAATGAAACTGCAGGTGGGGTTTGTGAAAATTGTACCAAACTTTCCACGAACTGCTTCCAACAAGTTACTGAGAAGAGTTCTGAGGAAACAGATGAAGGATGAGCTTGCTGTTCGAAGTCAACTTTAGAGGCAAAGTTCAAAGGCTGCAACCACAATAATTGCCAACAAGGTTGAAAAGAAAACTGATTTTTCAATACTGTGTAATAAAATAGAAGTCATGTAATTGCTGAACTCTAAAATAATAACAATAATTGAAGTCTTGTAGACATTACGAACTCTAGATTATGTACGAGGCAAACAAGGAATGAACTTTTGGATCCTCTACTCATAAGAGGAGCCATAGGAAAGTTTCTAAATACAGAAAGACTGTCAAAATATCAGATCTTGGCAAACTCAATGCTGTTCTTGCCATGATGAGGGTTGTTGTAGAAATGCCTGACGTAATCCGAATACAGAACTTGCTTGTACTCTGGTTTCTGTCCGGTGGCAAGAACCTCCGACAGAGGGCCAATGATGGCGGACGGCTCTGGGTTCACAAAGATGGGAATCGAGATTCTGTTGCTGCTTCCATTGGCCGCCACGAAATGCTCCACGCTCTTGAATCGCCCGTTGCTCATTATTTGCAGCGCATCCCCAATGTTGATCACCAGCGATCCTGGCACCGGCGAGGCGTGAACCCATGTGGCGTCGCCGTGGGTTGGTCGCCGCACGTGGAGGCCGCCGACGTGGTCCTGCAGAAGGACGGTCAGCGTGGAAACGTCGGAGTGGCGGCCGACCCCGAGGGCGAGGTGAGGGTTTGGACAAATGGGGTAGTAGTTAAGCTTGATTCTCTTGGAACCCATTAACAGAGATCGTTTGGTTTCGTCAATTTCTACGACGCCTAACTTCTCCATCAGAATCTCAACCACTCGTTTTACAACTCCTTCCGAGCTCTTCACGTACTCCACCATTTCATCTCTGTATGCATATACAACAAATTAGGTTACACCAACAGAATCGAATCTAGGTTGAATTGGTACCTGCATAGGGGCGGCCAGAGGGCAGAAGCGTGATCATCAGAAACGTAAAAGAGGTTCAAATAATCTTTCTACTCCAAGGCTTTCTCGGGCGAAGTGCCGAAGTTGGTGCCGTAGGTTGCCGAGTTGTCGTTCAACTTGAAGAAGCGGCTCTTCTCCTCCGGCGACATGTCGAAGAAGCGGCGAGCCGCAGCCATGGCATTGTGGAGCACTCGCGGAGGAACCCCGTGGTTCGTCACCTGGAAGACGCCCCAGTTCTCGGCGGCGTCGCAGATGGAATCGGCGGCGTCGTGTGACATGTCGATTATGGGTAGCATGGAGACGGACGACATGGTTCTGAATCTCTCCTCCGGAGGCTGAATGAATTGGAGAGGGAGAGCTGTGAGGCCCATTTGGGAAAGCACTTTCACTCCATTCCCTTTGGTTATGCCAAAATCAGTCTCATCAACTTCTTCTTCTTCGTTTCCTGTTCCTGAAGCGCTTCTTGGAGCCATTGCCATTGCCGTTGCCATTGTTTCATATCAGCTCCAGAAAACTCCTTTTTGCTTTTCCAGGAAATCAATAAAGTGACACGTGGACCCGCCAGGTGGTGAAGATCTTAATGAGCTGTCTTAACTACTGGTACCGAGAGTGGAGAGTGGAGACCTGGCTTCCACAACCTTATCCGTAGCTCACATTTAATCATTTCAGTTTTGGTGAAATGTCATTATCAATTTAGTAATTTTTCTCCATCAACATGAACACCCCTATCTAGTACCATAAATTTTCAGTTCCACCTTACTTTAACAATTATGTCCCTTAAATAATATGCTTAAATTAATTGTTTTGAGTAACACAATCAAACTGTTATGTAATCAAACGTACCAGTCCACGTCAAAGTGAGTATAGCTCAACAATAATTAGAATATACCTCTAACTATGAGATTTTGAGTTCGATCTCCTAACTCTACAATGTTGTGGTAAAAAAAAAAGAAAAAAATGTTCAAAATGGTTAACTCCTCGTTGTACAAAATTTAAATAAAAAATTATATAAGAGAAACAAAATCAAATCTTGAAAATTTGATGATTTATAAGGAAGAAAAGAAGATATCTATACACTAATAAAAAGAAATCCTTCCATGATTGATTATGCTCGCTTTGCCCATTTCTTGGAAAGTCTAGTTTTATCGGACTGGTTGTGTTAAGTAAACATTTGTTTCATCAAATAAATGATGTGTGTGTTTAGTTTTCCAATTAAATAATCTGTTAAACAAAAAAATAGCCACAAAGAAAATTTATTTTTATCCTTTTTTTTAACTTTTTTATCCAAATTTTAGGATTAAAATAGACTGTTTAAAAATTTTAAGAACTAAATTAAAATAAAAATGTAGAAGATCTGGTACTTAAATATATCATTATATTTTTCTTTTTAGAGAAAATATACATTAGTTGTTAATTTTGTCCTCCCTGATTTAAAAAGTTTTAAAATATTTAGAACATCACAAATAGAAAGGTGCAAGTTGCAGTGGGGCAATAGCAAATATGTAGCGTTAAATGAAACCTAAATTTGTCAACTAATAAATTTCGGCGTGAAGTTAAGTGTAATTAATTTCAACAATTAAAAAAATGCTTTTTTTTTGGAGAAAATGCAACGTTTTTTTTAACATAATTAAAAAAAAATGCAATTGAATATTCGAGCAACAAACTGTTGATAGAAAATTAATACATAAAAAGTGGGGTTATATTTGGTGAAAGAATTTAGGGCAACTAATATTAACATAGCTTGAATAGCAAGACATCAATGTTTTCTCTAATTATTCCTATGTTTGAATACATTTTTCTCATTTGTAATATAATACTATAAAAAATAGTAAATATATATATATATATATATATATATATAATACCATTGTCAAAATCATTTTTATTATAGGTAGATGTAACTATATCAATTATCTTAGCATAGTTGAGTGGATAAAATACTTATTATCATTTTAAAATTGAATGATTTTGTCCACATTCATTTATAAAGCTGTGTAAATATATTAGGAAATTATTTATACAAATTTCCTTAAATTAAAAATAGGAATTGTCTCTAGTAGGTCATATTATACATGATATTTTACAAATGTCCGTTTTTTAAATATTTACAAATCTAGATTTCTTGGATTTAAATAAATTTTTGTTCCCGAATTGCCTCAATAAATATCATTATATTATATTTTAAAATGTATTCTTTCATATTGAAAATTAATGGTCATTTAACGAAAATATTTACCTTCATAATTAAATGATAGTATTCTAATAAATAATTAAATAAATATGGTAGCTAATCAATAAACTTATTCTTATTTAATTTTCCAGTAGTTTTTTGAATTTTTCGGTGTATATTATTTTTTAGTATTTAAGATCTAGGATTAGGAATTATTTCTTTGTCGAAAAGAGAAATTGTGGATTTAGAGTTTAGAATTTGAGGTTTATGATTTTGTTTATTTATTAAAAATATATGAACATGGATAGTCGGTAATTTTTACATAGTTGCACCATAAACCGGCTTCTATTTTAACAAAAGTATAAATATTTTATTTTAGAGTTTGAAAGATTATTTAAATGTCAATTGCGCTGTTATCCCAATTAATTAAAAAAGTRAGGGTGAACAAAAGCTCGAACAAGGAGAGGAACTTTATAGTACTATTGGGCCGGGCCSAATTATAAAGCTTCAAAACGGATCTCCATGACAACATTTTGGTCTAAAGTAGGCCCAACACTTAATATTATTTCATAAACCAATATTATATTTTTACGGTATTCTTTCTTTTTAACTTTCAATTTTAAYTTCATCCRTCATTTTCTGGAAAATGACAAGCATTAAATATATATAAGAAAGCTTGTCAAAAACAATCTTCTCTTTTTTTTTTATCTCTTTTTCTTTTTTTATTATTATCATATATTTGACTTTATCAACAAATCCATAATACGCGACACATAATGGATTTTTTCTTTTTAAATTCAAATRGATGATGGTTGATCGTTACATCAATTAGCTATTAACGACTTTATTTCCTCTTCTTGAATGATTCATTTATTTCAATAATTGAGAAGTGAAGCAAAAGAAGCTTTCTCATTGGATCCGCATATTTGTTCTCATACTGTAATTAACTTTGAACCTAATTTCTACGTGTTGAATAAATTTGGTTTTTGAATTTTGAAGGTAAAAGTTTATCTAATGAAGTACCAAATATTGCTATTACAATTCTAAATTTAGAAGAGCACAAATATTTAATTGTATGCATTTCACACTATTCATAAAATATTGATGGGACATGAGTGTCAAAATAATTATCAATTGATTTTTTTTTAAACAAATTATCAATTGATTTGATGTTATAGGAGTTGACAAATATATGGACGGATGAGGAGATCAATTTAACTAGCTCATCTATCCTAACTCATTTACATCGTGCTAAATATATCACATCAACATTTTGAATTCAGATTAAAGAGACATATTATTTAAAATGTATTGATATAGTTGTCGAAATTGGCATAACTGTTAAGGTATATATCTCTAAAATTTGAATTGTTATTCTCTCAACTTCTGGTCTCAATGGAAGAAGTAGATGTCATTTTTCATTGAGCAAAATGACCTTGTATTGGACGGTACTATAATTAAAAGTTCCAATATTATCTCCTATTATAAAACGATTGATTTTCCTTTTTAAAGTTTATCTTCAAAGTTAAGTTATTAATATATGTTTGTATTTGAGATGGATGGCATAAGAACAATAAAGGAAATAGAAAATAATCAGGTTCTTACCCATACCCATGAAGCCTAACTTGTACTCTCACCAGTTGACAATTAAATAATAGAAATGTGAAAACAGATAATTAAAGAAAAAATGAGCTTTCAAATTTTAAACCATGGTAAATATAGAAATAGATCATCTCCCATTTTCACGACCTAAGTATTTAAAAAAAGAATAGAAAAAAAAAATCTTTGGCATGAGATAAATTTCCCATCCATATCTCAATTCTTAACCACACGGCAGGATTGTAAAATATTGAAATGAGGAAAATTTGATTACGCAGACCAAAATTTTTATAATCTCTTCCCACTCTGTAATGTATGTATGTACATCATCACCAACATCTACATTTACATAGAAGCTTCCAATTCCAAACTTAACAAAATTACGATAATGCCATTCCCGTACCCCAAATGGGATTTGGGATATTTTCGTCACTTACA
>NW_019104592.1:482434-512907 GCF_001995035.1 Momordica charantia
AGAGGGAATTTTTTTAATTTGGAAACCAAAGAACAGAAATCAAATAAGTAAAGGAAGGGTAGAGAGAACGAGAAGTGCAAGGAAAGTTTTGCTTTTGCAATTTAGCCCACTTTTATAAAATGGACAAAAGTTGGGATCTTTTTTTAAGGGCTTTTCATTTGCTAAAAAAAACAATAAAATAAAATAACATCGTAATTAATTAATAATTGTTAGTTTGTTATATTTACTTATTTAGGTTTAATTATGAAACTGGTTGACACAATTTTTGAACAACCAATAATGGTATTTATAAGAATGCAAATTTGGGGGATAATTGCTAAAAAGAACCATATGGAAGTGATCCACGATAAAGACGCAATTGTTTTAAATTAAAAAAAAAAAAGATGGATGAAGGATTTGGAAACTAGAGAAACAGAAATCAAATTAGTGAAAGAAATGTTTAAAAAAAAAATTAATTAATTATTAAAAGAAAAAAGAAAAAGAAACAGGAGAAGGGCCAAGAGAATATAAGAGCAAGGAAATTTTTTATTTGAAAATTTACTGAAAATGCGTTTGCCGGGAGTCGAACCCGGGTCTATTGCTTGGAAGGCAATTATCCTAACCGTTGGACTACAAACGCTACGCATTGTGAAGTTCAACCAAATATTTATGATTTCATTAAACATATATTCGGCTCTGATTCCTTTTGTTGAATCGACCGTTATGAATCACATAAATAATAAAAGAAAATTGTAATGCATTTGAATAATTGTTCCATAAATCATTTCTAATTATTAAATCATGTTCAACAGTTAATAAAGATATGTTGATTAAAAAAATCCAAATTATTAAAAACTATTTGAATGATTTTTACCGACCTTGTTTGACTTTTAATATATGGTTTCTTCTCTTTATGAATCACGCAACTCGTAATATTATGAAAATTTTTAACGAGCTAAAGTAACAGAAGAGTCCACATGTTAAATAAGAACAACGCTTTATACTATCAAAAGCTACCCATAAACATAGATAAATATTTTTAACTTCATATGGTCAACTAATCACGTTATCAAATTAGTTCATATGCAACAATATTGATCTAGAAATCTAATAAAAATATTTGTCTTTGAATCCTTATATTTTAACATTTCTCAATTATTTAGGAGTGTTAGAATTGATAAACGCTTATATAAAATTTACATAAGCTTATATAACATGATGTAATTGGTAACTTGACATAAATTTAGAGGAACAATTAGTTAAGGAATATAAAAAGTTGGAATTTTTATTCACTTTAGAGGAATGAGAAACTTCCCTCAGCTAATTTTTTTCTCTAAATTTCTGTCTTATTAAGTAAATTTAATATCAACCGAAAAAGAAAATAGTTAAAACATGAGATATTAAATTGAAATTTGTTAAACCATGAGAAGAGATGGGAATTAACAGAGAACATGGCTGAAGAACCCAATACTTGAAAGAGTTCTCCGAAGGGTATCAACAGAGGTCAGATTCTAAAAACCAAGTCCCAAAAACAGGACAAATTTTCTTGGCATTTTCCTCAACCCACTGTCTGTTTATTATGAGACAAGGCATTTTCTTTGTCCTGTTCTTCACAACTCCAAATTCCCATTTCCAATCATACTCTGTTTATGCCATTGAACTCCATTAGAATATACCTCCTTCACCTATCAAAATAGTTAAGAGTTAGCGCTTCAAATTTTTACACACTTTTGCAGCTTTGGAATTGCATCTTCTTTTTCTGGGTTTTCTCCAAAGATTTATAAAAATGAGTTCATCATTTTCCCTCGCTCCAAACCCTCGAATCATCGGAGATCGCAAAGGAACAAAGTTCCTTCCACGACGATCCACACTTATAATGAGCAGAGCTGATGTAATCGCAGAACCCAAAAGCAAAAACTTTCGCAGATTAAATTTTCCGACGTTGTCGAAACAGGGCATTCCTCTCGCCGACTTGCACGTCGAAGAGATCGTCCAGAGGCAATCTCAGGCCAACCCTTTTTCCGGCGAAGATTCGTGTAAGGAGCTGCGGCTCCATCCTTCGTTTCTTGAAAAAGCTTATGAGAGTTGCAGGAGAATCTGCGCGGAATATGCTAAGACCTTCTATTTGGGAACTTTGCTGATGACGAAGGAGCGGCAAAGGGCAATCTGGGCAATATATGGTAAGAAAAGAAAATCAAAAGTTAAAATACAATTTCGAAAAGGTTCGACCTTTTTCTTTCTGTTGGTGAAGTTTGGTGTAGGAGAACAGATGAACTTGTGGACGGCCCCAATGCTGTTTACATGAACCCAAAAGTTCTCGATCGATGGGAAGAACGTTTGCAAGATATTTTTGAGGGGTGCCCCTATGACTTGCTGGATGCTGCTTTGAGTCACACCGTCTCCAAATTTCCCATACACATGAAGGTGCTGCTGAGCTGAAAGAAAAGTTTCAGTTTTTTTCTGGCTGGTTTGGCTTCATGCTTTTTCTTTTTTTCAGCCGTTCAGAGACATGATTGAGGGCATGAGAATGGATACCAGAAAGTGTAGATATGATAATTTTGAAGAGCTGTATTTGTATTGTTACTATGTGGCTGGAACTGTGGGCCTAATGAGCGTGCCAGTTATGGGAATTGCACCCGATTCTCCGCTTCCTACTCAAACTGTCTACAGTGCTGCTCTCCACTTGGGAATTGGAAATCAACTTACCAACATCCTTAGAGATGTGGGAGAGGAGTAAGCGCTCTCTCTCTCTCTCTCTCTCTCTCTCTCTCTCTCTCTCTCTCTCTCTCTAAGTTGAATCGTGTTTGTATCTTAATACTGTTTTTTGGGGCCTGTTTCAGTGCTTTGAGAGGCAGGGTATATCTTCCTCAAGATGAGCTTGCACAGTTCGGTTTATGCGACGACGATATTCTGTCAATGAGAGTTACCGATAAGTGGAGAGAATTCATGAAAGAACAGTTGAAGAGGGCCAGGTTCTATTTCAAGTTAGCAGAAAAGGGAGCTTCTCAGCTTGACAAGGCCAGCCGTTGGCCGGTATGTCTTTCTTGGTGTATACTCAATTATCTGCATCTGTTTGACATAAATGGTGATCTCAAACACTAAATTTTATATGGTTATGATACATTTTTGCGCACAGGTATGGTCATCCTTGATGTTGTACCGAAAAATATTGGATGCAATTGAAGAAAACGATTACGACAACTTCACGAAGCGAGCTTATGTAGGGAGATCAAAGAAACTTCTCACACTACCTCTCGCATACACCAAAGCTATTTCAGCACCCAGGCTAGTTTTCCATTGATCGCAGAAGCAGAAATTGGCTTTTGTTGACATTTATAAGAAGCTAATGCAATATTGTCAAATCTCTTTACACAGATTGTGTAAATCACAAAATCTGAGATATAGATTATTACTACTTGCTACTGTTATTATTCTAATTACAAAGGTTTCTGCATAACAAATTCTATCTCGTTCGACAACAAAGATGCAACGCAACCCCCCATGGGGCCTGATTGTTCATTCATCAAACGTAAACTTACCAAGTCGTCAAGGGCCAAATGGGAAGTGTTGTAAAAGACAAACTGAAGAATGGAACAAGGTGCACAAGATCATTGGAAAGAGTAATAAAGGCACTCATCGAAGGAAATTAAACTATTGGTCCATCTGTAAACCCCCAAAAATACTACAAGTATCCTACAAAACAGTTAACAGGGAAGAAAAAAGAAAGAAAAGAAAAGAAAACGAACTCGTGAACCAAAGGAAAGGGAAAAGAAAATTACATGAAACAAATTACTAAAAAAATAAAAAGGTTCAATACATTGTTCTCTGGAGATGTTACATATGCAGTTAATCAGTCGCCAGCCCTATAGCTTCCTTCTGCAAAACCTTGAGAATGTTTCAAGGATGCACTCCCTCCTGAAGCAACCTGCCGAAATTTACATGCTTTTGGCCCCCGAACCACCCATCCCACCATAGGGAAACTGAAATTCTCCAATGCAAAAACAGCCAAAACATATGTTTGGAAACGGCTGCTGCTAGAAATTTTCATTTGACAATAGCCGCATCATAAGAAATAGTCGGGAGTTCTTCGAGTAACATCTGGTTCACCCCTCCTTGGAGCTGGTTCAAACTGCAGAAGCAAAGAGTTTCACAACTTTCGACACAGAGAAAAAAAGCACAAACGTAAGATATGAATAAAGGAACAACTGATTGATATTGGAGAAGGTTTTTTTGTTCTTTTTTTCTTTTTTATGGTGGGGGCTGTGTAACCTGGATGAAGGTGTGCGCCTTGCAGTCATCAACTTCCAGAATTGATGCCATGTTCCCACAGCGATAACAATAATTAGGTGCACTAAATATAGTCACAACTTTTTGCTCCTGTAATGTGAAATTTACAATTTTTAAGTTACCCACACCAACGAAACAAAAGATCAATATGCAGGTATCAAAGGGAGGAAATTTCTTACATGACTCCAGTTATATCCTTCCATCACTAGTTGATGAGCTCTTGCAATCAACTTTAAATTATTACTATGGTTAAATTGCTCGGATATGTCCTGGAGAAATAAAAAAAACAAGAGCTCTAAAAGGCCGTTGTCAAAACATGAACAGAGAAGATGTCAAATTAGGGGTCGGCTACACAAATTACCTGACCAAAGGTATATCCAGCACCTCTAGGAGAAATTCCCCAACCACATCGATCATCTGGGTCAGACCATAGGAGATCGCACATGGGACCTTCATGAGGAACTTCTTGAACACGATCAAAATTCCGAATGTTGTCGAGGGTTTCAATGGATGGAGACAAACCACCATGCAGACAGAATATTTCTGATTCGACCTATAAGGGAAAGGAAAATAAGCATTAGAATCAATTGCAGAAACATAAGTTGGCAGTCATGACGATGAGAGGATAAAAAGTGTGAGTATACACAATGGTGTTTAAATTATACTAACCAGGGCTGTCAGCGGGAAATAGTCAAACAGGTCAGTAAAAATCTTCCAAACATTAGCATTGCCGTACCTGCAAATGAGATGAGATAATAAAACTTACAGGTCAGGCTTGGGTTGCATTTTCAAAGTATTCTTCATACTTCATGTTGACGTGATAGAGTCTTGGTTCAGAAAAAATGTATTCTCTCCCTTGTGCATTACATACATAACTTCCATCTTCCGATAAATAACTCAACTTCAAATATAAACAACACAAAGTAAATAAAAAAAATTAATATATTTCAAGGAACATGTCGAAATGTATAGAAGCGACCATTTGATCAAAACTTAATAAGCATCCTTAAAAAAGGCATCAGAAAGTAGACGTACTAAATAAAAGCGATACAGTTTTAAAAGAGAGAATATAAAATGACAAGAAAGAGTATGGCCATAGGAGGATGCTGAAAAATGCTGAGGATAAGCCAGAAAAGGCGTACTTTCTTAAGCATTCATCATAGAACCCATAAACTTGTGTTATCTGCATAAAGGAACATAACCCACAATTAGAGATGACGTTGTCATAAACATTAAAATAACAGAACATATGAAGGAGTGATGGTACCAAACAAATATTTGCTAAAGTTGTGACTTTAAGCTTCCAAAATATTATATATCTGGGTAGCCGAAGAAAAATACACCAAAAAATAAGCAGCATAAATGACAATGATAAACATTTACCTGGCGACTTTCATGATTTCCTCTAAGAATTGTAATGCGTTGAGGATATCGCACCTTGAGTGCCACTAAAAGCTGCAAATTGACTCATATTAGGACTTCAAATGAGATACTGCCTCAAAAAGCATCCTATGGGCTACTATGGAAACATTGTTGTAGAATGGCTAATTGATGCTGACAGAACATGGTGGAAGGAGTTGTACATCATTGAATTATTGGGCAAGCCCACACTAGCATTCCAAGATTGGTCTTTTAATTGTATCTCTAAATATCTAGTTTATTTCAAGTCAAATTTTAATGTCTAATGCTCATGGATAAGGAGCCATATTTAAGTCATAAACGTGACCACAAATTTCAAAAGGGTCCCCAAGTCTATAATCTCAAAATAAAAAGTGGTAGGTAGAAGTCAGATAAAAGTAAGAAGACAAATTCTAGATCATGTATATAAAGCTTTAACCCAATTGCCTTTTGGAACTTGCATGTTGTGAATTGTAATACATTGAAGTCTAGCAAACGTGCCAAGACTATACTACACAACTTCTGCCATATTATATATCAAGTATACAGTACACTTAAACATATACAAAACCATACTTACCGTTACAGTTTCAACTGAGTAGTAGCCACGATCAACATAATCTCCCATAAACAAGTAATTTGTATCTGGACACTGCACCAAGAGAGAAATTTTCGAGGAATAAAGAACATAATGATCTTTGATATAATGTAAAAACGAATGAAGAGGCTCTAAACTATCTATGCCAATACCAACCATGGTCTAGAACTCCAAGAGGGAACTTGAAATAAAATATCATTGAATGTGTCTGGTGAACATAGTACAATTCAATGTTGCTTTAGTAGATCACGTGCTTGAATTGATAAATGTAAGCTATTAATTAATCAAAGGGTATGAGACAAATATCTAGCAAGCTGAAACACGTTAAAATACTTGCATTGTTTGCTTTGATCTATATCCATCACCTAATACCCTTGCTTAAATTTGGAGAATCATAATAATTCAACATTAACTATAGTGTACGATATCAGCAAATCAAGAGCTTATCTTTCGCACTTCAGCATATATTTTCTCTTCAAATGTTTTATTCACTACTCATTCAACAGAGATAATCAAATCTTGCCAGTGCAACTAGATACCTTCCCACCAATGCGAAAAAGCTCTGCCAGATCATGAAATTGCCCGTGAATATCACCGCATATTGTTACCGGACTTTTAACAGGCTGCAGTGCATAAAACCCCAAGGTATTAAAATTTAAACATAAAAATTAAGCAGCACCCATGAAAACCCCATCCTCAAATACAAAAGAAGAATAAATGCATGTCCAAGAGTATGATTATTATAAAAGTCCCAACGCCAGATAGAACCCAGATCACAAATTAACAGTTCAATTTTGACTCAGACATAATTTTCATTATATCAACCCCAGAAGAAAGGTCATTAAATTGCACAACAAGCTAATATAACTGGAGAGAGAAAAATACATCATAAGTACTTGATAAGTAACATAGAACTAGGGAAGGAAAACATATTAAGCCTAGCACCCACAATAGAATTGGGGATGATGAAGTGCATGTAATAGTTTCACATTTCACCTACTCCATGCAAGTAAGTATTTGGAATAGAGGTTGCTTACAAAATGATAGTCATCTATAATTTTGAATTATGCATATGTTGCTATGCAGAATTGCAAAAAGTTCAAACAACTAGTAACAGAAAGAATAAACATGACATTAACATGCTGAAAAATCATCCACCTCCACAACCCTCAATAAATTCAGATTAAAAAAATCAATACCAAGGCACCAAATAAAGCACACCTGGACATTGCTCTCGTCCATTAATATCTCCTTAGCTTTCTCGCACAACCCTCTTACCTACAACAGAGAAAATGGAAATACCATAAGTTGAGGTCCTTGAAATAAGGGGGGGAAAAACTCCTAGTATCAATATGTGTCCCATCGAAAAGATATGCTTGACTTTTCCCATTGTCAAGTCCAGCAGAAAAGTCTTTGGCACAATCACATGTCGATTTCATACATAACCAATATAATACAAACTACTGTCAGGAAGGAGAAATTAACAATACACGGCAAACATCTTCAACAGAAAAGCATTATTAGAGAAAACTTGTAAAGTTCAGACTGAAAAATGTGAGGAAATAAAGTTCTATTGAAAAGAATAATAATTACAGAAGCACACACCAATGGGGGATCAGGAAATAAATTCCCCACCTGGCTAAAATTGACTGAATCCCATGATGAGAATACTTGTTCATGAAACCTATAAGAACTACGAAGTTCATTGATTAAAAAGATCAAGGCGCCCAATCTGCACAAAGCCTCCATCTATGCTATGTATCATTGATATCCTAAATTTGAAATAAAAATTTGATCCTTTATTTCTTCTTATGGTTCTTGAATAATAATTTTGGAATTGGGCTTAACCACATTACTAACTCAAGATTCTCCAAACTTTATCTATATTTACTTGAAATGGTTCCATAAATTCACGTCCATCAAAATTTTACTTTTAGAATAGAATGTTAAAAGCAGCTTCCCGCAGACAGAAATAGATAGCTAAATACCATTTCTACAGCAACTGGCGTTGTTCAGGCTTTCTCACTGATGTCTAGCATGGATAAAAGTAAATTGTATAACTAAAAATTATACTTCCAAGAAAACCTGTGGAGATTATTCCACGCTCAAATTCCATGAACACACATGGGAGAGATATAATAAATAGTGCATATCTCAAACCTTACAGCCACGAATAAGATAGACACGCTCTTGAGGCAACTTAACACGCCAAGTAACACCAACTGGGAAACTAATCTCTGAGTGAGGTAACGTTGGAAGTAAATTCTAAAGCCAAACTGCTGGCACCACGACAAGGGATCTATTTCTCGCAGGCGCAAATCTTGCCCGAATTGGCATATTTCTAATAACCCGACAGCCAGATCTATCCTAAAAATGCCTCCAAGGTATCCAAACCCACACATGGTACCCAGAGAGCCCAGAGACTCAAAAACACGCGAGTACCTCAAGCCTGCTCTGCAACCGTAACAGATCAGGCCGGATCCATTGCATTGCTTTTACACCAACCGAAAACCCCCGAGTAATAAGCAAGGCATGTCGAGATTCTATAACATAAGGGGAAGAAGAAACGAAAAGCACGAAAAATCAAATGAAATTAAACAAAAAGTGGGTACCTCCTGCTCGTTCAAGGGCTTGCACTGCATGAGCTGCGAAATCTGCTCGTCCAGATTTCCATGGGAGTTGAAAGAAAGCGAATCCATGATTTTCCCCCGCGTGTGTGGTGGTGGTGGTTGTTCTCTCCAATAACGAAGGCAATCACAGATCAAGATCCGGCCGATTCGGTGGTGGTGTCCTCAAGTCATAGAATTTCGTGAGCCCTAAAAGATCCGTCGGAAAACCCTAGAAAAGGACTCCGTCTTCTTCCCCGTCCTCTTCTAATTACAAAAAGGAAAGATGGAAAAATCAATGTTAAAATTTCCTGTCCCCTTCTGCCTATCTCCCTCTCTCTCTCTCTCTTCTTTTTTTTTTCTGGCAGCGTCTCTCTCTTTTGAGAAATTGAAATATTAGAGAAACTCTTATGGGATTTTGTTCGAGGCGGAGTAGGTAATCCCCGACTCTCATGGCTGGCGCGTGAGATGAACGGGTGGGTTGTCTGATGGTTAGAGTCGGGCAGCGCGAGTGAGGAGAAACACCGGAAGGGGGAGCGCGTGGGAAAGCGTTGTCCGTTTATGGTTTGAAGTGTTATAAAGATTGTGGACGTGAATGGCTGATGGTGCAGTCCCAAGGCGACAGAGAGAGATGAAAAAACTTCGCATTGCCTTTTGCAACCCGTTTCCATTTTCACAGATTCATAATTTCAATTTCATCAAATTACATCATAAATTTAAGTAACTATATACAGAAATTACTAGTTTCAACAAGATCAGGTTTGGCATTAAACTAAATTTGATTAATGTGGATAAATTCCACAATTGAATAACCCTACCTATCGACATTTACAATGAACTAGGTGGGCTGGTTTCAACTCTCGATGTCCACTAATTGATATAGAGTATTGTATGAAATTGTATGGGTCACGAGTTAGTAATAAAATAATTTTATGTGCATTATAGATTAAGGCGCTTTATCAAATGAGACTTAAGGTTTGTTTGTGAGTGATGAGTAGAATCACTCATTTTAAAATATATATATATATATATATATAATCAATATATTTGATTTTCCAAAATCATCGTCCGAGTGATACCTTAAAAATTAATTTAAATTTATTTTAAACTTTCTTAAAAGCAACTTTTTAATTTGACAAACATGACAATATGAATGAGAGTGATTTTGGTCATTCAAAATAACTCTCAATGCATCCTCAATTCTATCTATTGGGTGTCAGTGCCATACATGTTTGTGCACCATTTAAAGTTTGTAGTGATTGGTTAATTGATTGACTAAGGGGTATGGTCGATAAAATATTTAATTATCAATGGTTTAAATTACTGTGATTTATGTTATAAATTTGTATGTATGTCCAACCCAACATCTTTTTGAGTTTAATATGAAATTTTGATGAAATTTTAATTTTATGTTAAGAGTTGGTAGATGTTGCCGTGTGATAGTGTAATCGTTGGTTTATAATGTAGTTAACATGAGACAGTGATATTAATTAATTAATTAACACTTATTAATTAATTTGATATCAATGAAATTCACAATTAGTAAGTTGATTAAGCTTGTTCGTTCAAATGGTGACAAACACATTTTTTAGAGTAACGTTAAATAATGGAGATTCTTTAAGTTGCATTATTTAATTTGATCATATATGTACTAACTCGTCAATTGTAATACTTGTTTGGTATGGATAAACGTTACTTGTTTTGCCATGATAAAAAATGCGACTAATTTTAAATTCAGTTGCATTTGTATATCAGCATATGAAAAAGTATGTGTGTTCATGGATTAAAAATAGTTCTTACTATTTTAATTCTCAAATCCTCCCCAAGCATTCACGTGTTAAATAGGTACCTCCGATTTGTACGCTCGGTTGCAAAAATATTCAATTGGATCCTTACACAAACTAATTCATAGATCACTTATAAATAATATTAAATACAAGACAAATGAAACAGCCATTTACATATTTTGTTAAGTATAATCAACTCTTATTTGAACATTTAATGTATAGAATATATGAGATGAAACTATAAAAAGATAAACAAACTAGGAAAGTCGAAAAAATAAGTAGGTGTACATTGTTGTTAATTAGAATGGCTGGTAGGATACCATAATTGTTTTTTAGTTAAACATGTAGGTTCTACCATTTAGTTGATGATAAATGTCTGTTGATGATAAATGTCTTAACTAGTTAGCTATGTTTATGTAGCAAATACATACGTATCAAGACAAATAACATCCATAGACATAGTTAACAACATTTTGAACCAAACAATTTAATGAGATTTTTTTTGTAAAATTTTAAATCTTTTGAAGTACACATTTTATTAATTATTTAAGAATGCATATTTATCATAAATACACATTTCAAGATACTGAAAATTAAGAATGAAATGATGATTACAGTTTTGCTATAAATCTTATAAAAACAAGAAAGCAATAATATATGGGAGGTTTGTCCTCCGGCAATGCACATGTTTTTTGATGTATGAGTCTCAACCTGATATTCCTATCAATCAAGAAAGATAAAAGCCATCCCATCAAGAAACTCTAATTTGCCAATTTCACCTCAAAATGATTCTAATTGTTTTTAGTACCTTTGTCATAAACTCAAATAATAAAACTTTCATTAAAAAAAAAGTTAGAGATAAAACTTTAGTTGTTGTTGTTTTTTTTAATATATGATTAAAACTTTACCTTCCATTTCGATTGCTGAATCGCAAGAACTAAAAAGTCAAGGCTTGATGCAATCTTCACTCTTCTAAGTACTTAGATAAAGATGGATTGTGCAGTCATATCGCACGAGATGCATGAGAATGTCGAGACAATTAGGTGTTGAGTCCGGATTTCGAATCCTGGACTTGGTTTGTTACAACAACAATGTCTCGTAAATTTAAGGACTAAAACGGGAAATTGGTAGGGGTCGGGACGACTAATATTTTTTCCACCTGGCCAGGTTCTATGAGCCATGTCGCTGAGTGGAAAAGTAGCACCCGTGTTTTTCTTCTTTAACTATTATTTTTAATTATATTTTTATAAAAAAAGGGCAGAAAGTTGTGTTTAAGTTCACTTAAAAAATAATTTAAATTTAACCATTATTTTGGTTTATCGAGTTTAATATCTGTTTAATATCTATTTCATAAAATCACAACTTAATAAATACAATTCATACATTTTCATTCATCCCAACAATAAATTTTCAAAGTAATACGAACGATATCTTCGACATGTAATTTGTATATATTAAAAAATATGTAATTTGTACATATTAAAAAATATATAATATCCCATGAGATATTACCATTTTATAAATGGTATGGAAATTGAAGATTCAAAATAATAAACCATTTTATTATTTTTGAATTTAAATCATATTTTGGTAACTGTATACCATATATTCAGTTATATTTTAATTATTAGAATTTGCAAAAAAAAACCATTTAACACGATGATTTTTGGTCAAACATTTATTTGAAATGCAACATAGGTCGATATCTTGTTTGATATATCAATAAGTAATGATGACAATTGAACTAGTTACAACATAGGTCGGATTTTCAAATTCTCATCAACTATTTGTTAAACTAAAAAAATTCTAACATAAACACGGTTCAGTATATATTACTTATTCTATGAAGGTTGATGTTTAATCATCGATCCTCGTATTTATTGTACTCGTGCTACAAAAAAGTTTATAATAGTTGAATATGGAAAACTACATTTAATAGATTAATAATTATTAGAAAATAAAAAAATGAAAATAAAATATCACAGGATTAAAATATGAAATATGTTGATTAATAATATTTGCTACAAAAACGGAAAAGGAAATATTATTCTCTGAGAAGAAGGGATTGTAGTTAAAGAGGTAGATTTACTGCACAGTGAGTTAGTGAGTAACTGCCGGGTAGAATTAGAGAAGAAAGAATAAAAATCGGAAGAAAAAGGGAGGAGAGGATTTGGACCGCTAATCTCCTCTCCAATATGCATCGCCCCTCTATACGTACGGACGTCGTAATTTAGTTTTTTATTTATTTTAAAAACTAAATTTATTTATAAATTCGAAGGAGAAAGAAAGTGGGGAGAAATTTAATTGATTTTAATTTGAAAACAAGGTTTACCCAAACCCAACCAAACTTTTAGAAAAAAGAAAAAAAAGGAAAAAGAAAAAGAAAAAAAGAGGGAAAAAGCAGAAAAAACGCGAAATAGGATATATTTATGTATATATATATATAATTATCCAGCAAACGGAGATATTTTTGTTTTCGTTCTTTCGAAGCAAGGCGCTTTTTTATCTCTCCCTGTTGTCTGCTACGACGAAAATTAGGGTTCCTGGATCTTCCACTATTTTTGCGACTTTTCAGGTATCCGCGTCTTTTTTGTTCTTCCTGTTCTTCAGCTTCTTCCCCCTTCTTCGTCTCCGTATCTTTGTCCTTGCGTGCATTGTTATGATTTCCTACTCTTTTTTTTTTTGTTTCTTGATTTTGTTATATTTATTTTTTTGATCAACTTGGGGTTTCCCTAAGCTGTCATCTAGTTGCTGTTGCTGCAGATCAAGGTTATCTGTTTTTGTTACTTCCACGGCTTATGCTTGTTATGCGAAATAAGAATCTGGGGTTTGAGAGCGATTAATTTAGTTTTCAAAGAGGTCTGGATTCTGATAGTTGTTTTTCGGCATTCTTTTGGTCGATCAGAGGATGCATTGCTTTCCATGTTTCCGTTTAAAGTTCCTCGTAGGATTAGCTTATTGGGACGCATTACACCCGAATATTCCTCTTTATGCATGTTTAAACCTTCTGTTTTCTGATAAGCAGCGTTAATTTGTTTATTAATAAATAATGTGCAGAATTTGTTGCAATTTGGAGTGGAGTGGTGAACTTTTTTGTTTCACGCGTGTAAGGTTCTCCGACTATGCGAACTTCGTGGGCAGATTTGGCAGCAAGCTCGGCTGCTGAGAATGTAGCTGGTGGTTCTTCTGCTAACAATTGTAGTGCTGGAACTACTTCAGCACCTGGCCGATCGACCTATGTTCCACCGCATCTGCGGAATCGCCCAGCCTCCTCCGATCCACCTGCTGCTGCAAATAGTGGGCCTGCTGCGGGAAATGATCGATCTGGAAATGTAGGGCCCCGCTGGGGTGGTGGTCCCAGGAATGATTATAATCGTTCTGGTTATGGTGGTGGCAGTCGTGGAGGTGGAGGTGGATGGGGAAGTAGAGGTGGTGGATGGGACCGTGGGAGGGGGGATCGTGAAGTGAACCCTTTTGGGGATGATGACGATACAGAGCAAGAATTTGGCGAGCAAGAAAATACCGGTATAAACTTTGATGCCTATGAAGATATTCCTGTGGAAACAAGTGGTGAAAATGTACCACCTCCAGTGAATACATTTGCTGAAATTGATTTGGGTGAAGCACTTAATCATAACATTCGTCGGTGTAAGTATGTGAAACCAACTCCTGTCCAGCGGCATGCTATTCCTATATCTCTTGCAGGGCGAGACTTGATGGCTTGTGCACAGACTGGATCTGGAAAGACGGCTGCTTTCTGTTTCCCAATTATCAGTGGCATAATGAAGGGCCAGGCTATGCAGAGACCGGCACGAGGTGCACGCACAGTGTACCCACTTGCTCTTATTCTCTCCCCGACTAGGGAGCTTTCAATGCAAGTGAGTTCGTTTTTGTTTAGAAAATTTTTTCATTTTAATTCCCCTTGATTATTTAGTATGTTCATCAAGTCATTATTACAATTTAGCATTTTAAGGACGAACACTTGTGTTTCAGATACATGAAGAAGCAAGGAAGTTCTCTTATCAAACGGGTGTGAGAGTGGTGGTTGCTTACGGGGGCGCTCCAATCAACCAACAGGTATTTTGTTTCTTTCACACCCGACCCCTCCCCATCATGGTCATGAGTTTTCACCTCATTCTACCATCTGTACATTTTGATTTTTTATGGCATTTTTGGTGAAGTCCTATTTTTGTGTATTCTGATTTAGAATGATCTCCTATTATATTGTTTGTATGCATTATGGTATTCAGTAGCCTATTGTTTAATTTTTTTAATATAAAATAGTAATTTTACGACATCAGGATATAAATTAATTTAATGTCAAAATATTGTTCATGATGTTTTTAAATGAAAAAGAAAATATTCTCCTGTTGTTTTTATTTAAACTCTAACCATTGACTGCATATGTTGCACATTGAGCTATCTCCTTCTTTTGCCTCTCTCTCAACCTCTTCATTCTTTTATAGGCAAACCAGAATGTTTTCTCATGTTCATTTATTATTGAAATAACTTTTCTACTATGTCACTAAAATAGTGATTTTAGATATTGTTGAGCCTATAAGGGAGTTGCTAATATTAAATGTCTTGCACTGACTATAAAGTAATAGTGAAAGATGATAAGAGTGAAGAAGTCCTCAGTGGACTGGTGCCATATGGTGAATTTACCTTGTGGTGCTTATTTAACATGTTGTAACATTTCTTTGGCTAACTGGGTTCTTATATTTACTGAGGCTGTGATTCATCCTGTTCAACCTATAGTTGCAAGAGAATCAAAAGAGTCAAGAATGGTGATGCAGAACTTAGTTAGACGCTCTAGACTTGAGCATGTTGTAGTTTCTGAGGTTGCATTCCCTTTGCATATTTGTATGGCAAATATTTGTAGGGGTTGAGGAGGTATATGCACTTGGGACACTACATCATCTCATCACTATCTCTTTCTAACCAAGCTATTTGAGCATCACTTTATGATGCGTGCATGTTCTATTTTATGGTGGTTTAGACATTCCTCTATGTCATTTTAATCCTTCACCCCACATTTCATCACCCATTTGTATGTGTTATGACTTGGCTTGTTTGTAATATTTTTTTCATCTGGCTAGTGATTTTGATACATGTTTATTTTTAATCAGCTACGAGATCTTGAAAGAGGTGTGGATATTCTTGTTGCAACTCCGGGAAGATTGGTAGATTTGCTTGAAAGAGCAAAAGTTTCACTGCAGATGATAAGATACTTGGCTCTTGATGAGGCAGACCGTATGTTAGATATGGGATTTGAGCCGCAAATTAGGAAAATAGTAGAACAAATGGACATGCCTCCACCTGGTGYTAGGCAGACTATGCTATTCAGTGCGACTTTTCCTAGGGAGATTCAGGTACTTTGTCTGTATGTATACAAATTTACGCTTCAATGGATTATATTTTTGTCTGGTACTGGTTTTCCTTTCCCCCCTAAACCAAGTGAAACTTTTATATTTACAAAGTATAGAACAGCTGGGGAATTTTAAACTATAATCTGAAGAATCAAAGAGTTTCTACATCCTCAGTAATGTATTTCAATCACTCCTCTCCTTGCATCCAACTATTTTTTATGCTCGCATCTTGTCAATGCATAGTGACACTTTTATTTTGTCTTGATTGTATATCTTCATGAATGATGTCAGCACCAACGTACTCATGTTGTTTGATTTGATATTGTGCCTTTGTTTCTTGCAGAGACTAGCCTCTGATTTTCTTTCAAGTTATATATTTCTGGCTGTTGGAAGAGTGGGTTCAAGTACTGATCTAATTGCTCAAAGAGTTGAGTTTGTTCATGAAGCTGACAAAAGAAGTCATTTATTGGACCTTCTCCATGCACAAAGGGCAAATGGTGTGCAAGGCAAGGTATGGTTTTCATATTTTCCCCATCATTGTGGGGATGCATGGTGATCTAGTCACTGTCTTTTTTAGTATTTTAAAAATCCTGTTATTACAAATTGATCTCTAATTGTCTTGTGCTTTTGTGGATCTCACATTCCTGTTAAAAGATATTGAATTTTGGACGTAAACCATTTATCTTTATTTTCCATAAATGCTGAGCAAATGTGCCATATATAGGATTCTTATATAATTCCATAAATTGCAGCAATCTCTAACTTTGGTTTTTGTGGAGACAAAGAAGGGAGCTGATTCTCTGGAACATTGGTTATGTCTTAATGGTTTTCCTGCCACTACTATTCATGGTGATAGAACGCAACAGGTAAGTACATTAGAGCCTGTCGTATTTATTATGTTGAGAAATTACGATTGTTCTACCCCATCAGAATAGGGTTTATTTTGGTTAAGAAATCATATTAACATAAACATGAATTGATGGGCTAAATCATATGTGGAGGACAACATAAAGCTTGATATTGTTACATTTATTCTGGCAGTTCACTATGCAGTTCTTTAGTCAACTGCTTATACTTATTTAAATACAAAATGCTATTAATCTTCTCCTCTGAAAACAGCTGGTCTACTTCTCTCTCCCATTGAACGTAGTGTCTGCCAGTTTTCTTGTTTTACACTCCAATAAGTAAAAAATAGTAGGAAAAAGAAAAGTAAAAAGAAGGAAGAAGCAACTCTTAGTAAAAGAATTATTAGTTCTATTTGGGATGTTCAATTCCACCTTGGATAATTACACCAAGGATTATTTTTCTGGCGTTTGTGCTATAGCTTGAATTTGATTCTTTTTTTTTACAAAAATTATTGGGGTACTACGAATCATTTATGCTCATGGTCCACCCTTCACTAGTCTCCTCTCCACTTCTAAATTATCAAGTATTCATCCTAGGAACTTGAACTTAGAACCTCAGAGGATATCTCCTAACATCCAAAACCCTCGGTATTAGGTTCTCCTCAGTGGTAGCTTCAGTTTTATTCTGTTCATCATTTTACTATTGAAAGTATATATGAAGAAAAATAGAACTCTCTTCATTAAGTAAACAAAATCTCATTGAACAAGGGGGTTATGGCAATTTGGTGAATAAGTTTTGCCCTCATTGTAGAACTGCTTTACGCAAAGGAGAATCTCTAACTATCAATAACACCAAGCGTTCAATGCAAAGTGGAACGCTTTTATGTAACTTACTGTTGCATGGGGATGGCTATCCCCCTTCTTTTTAGTATTTCACCACATCAATGAATTTGTTTCCTATCAAAAAGAAAAAAAAGCTTTCAATGTTTTTTTAAAAAATAAGAAGTCTGTAGAATGACGTATTAGTATGCCATTTTTAATTTATTCTTTCTGCAGACATGGTTTGATATGATCTCTCTCCTCACTAAATCACGCCTTCAATGAAACAGTAATTTTATTCGGTCTAAATATGTTATTTTGTCTCTAATATTTTTGTTATTTTGATTTATTTAAAAGGTCTAATTTAATTTTTAAGGCGTTAACTCTCCGACTCCCAGTTATCAATTTTTTTAAAGGTGTTAACTACTCTCTCAATCAAGTCCTTATCGTTTCATTAAATATTACAATCCATTAATGAAGTGATAATTTAACATTAAAATGCATTTTATTAATTGAATTGGAATTGCCATGTTTTAATTTTATATGATCCAACCTGTAGGATATTACCCGACCACGACCTGCATTGAGTTTCTATTATTGAAAATGAACCCATTCAAGTGCTCTACCATATTAACAACTGACTGTCTCATTGAAAGATACTATTTCAAATCTCTATGTCACCATTCTTTTAGTGTCTACTGCGAAGGATTTGATTGAAAAAATTAAAAACATTAATATACGAAGGATAAATTGAGAATTTTATAAGATCATAGATTAACTTTCAAAATGATGTAAACATCAAAGACATGTTTTTCCAAGTCTTGTTAAAAAAAATAACTCAAAAGTTTTTAAGTAATTGAAGGTCTTGAAGACATAGGTTATGAAATCATTCTAAAGTTAAAAAAAATTCTGCAATCACAAATAACAAAAGTTTTCTTTTTCCATTCGTATGGATAATACTTTCTCTACCTGTTGTTTCTTTTGTTTTGTTTCTGATAATTTCATTGTTCTCAACATTATTCAGAACTTGTGGTGGTTTCTGAGTTATTATAGATTTCTGCAGAATATGCTAACGTGTGGATAGTTCCGACATTGATGTTAACGTTATTATGGAACTGAACGGGCTCTAATTTGTTGAATTGTCATATTGGCTACGGAGAATGGCGCATGCAAGACTTATTTCTTAAAAAAAAAAATTAGATTTTGCATTATTCTTGTCTTAATAATCTTAAGGAACTTCTGATTGGAACTATGAAGGGAGGTGCAAGAATGGTCAACAGCCTTTTACTCGAGTTTTCAGTCTTGCATTAAATTGTTTTTGAATGTTTTTTCTTTTGATGGTGAGTTCTGAGTGAAGATTGACGTTGTGGTATTTGAGTTACAGCTTCAGATGGATTTAGTAGTGTTTTAGGTGGTGATAGCTCACTTTGATCTTGCCATCTGAGTTGTTTCCTTGTGCTCCATTTGTTGTCGTCTGTAAAGTTGGATCTTATTGTTAGTTTCGGTTTTCTAGTATGTTAAGTAATTTTTTTCCATTGGGAAGAGGGTGCCTGCTATTTGCCGATAAATTATTCTTGCCAATAAATCATCTGTCGGAGAAATTAGGAACTACGTTTTTACTCACAATAAAATACCACATTCAATATTTTTTC
This sequence comes from Momordica charantia, assembly GCF_001995035.1. Next base: position 501,775 of record NW_019104592.1, read on the forward strand.
ATGCTATTGCCTTTGCAATTTCGGATATGAATATTTTATTTGTGCTTCTGTTTAATGTATCTATCTATACGTGTTTGCAGGAAAGAGAACAAGCATTGAGATCATTTAGAAGTGGGAACACGCCAATTTTGGTGGCCACTGATGTAGCTGCCCGTGGGCTTGATATTCCTCATGTTGCACATGTAGTCAACTTTGATCTCCCCAATGACATTGATGATTATGTTCATAGAATTGGACGAACGGGGAGAGCTGGGAAGACTGGTTTAGCAACTGCCTTTTTTAACGAGAACAATTCATCAATAGCAAGGTCCTTGGCTGATCTGATGCATGAATCTAATCAAGAAGTTCCTGAATGGCTGTTACGTTTCGCTGCCAGGTCCTCATACACTGGAGGGAGGAACCGTCGTTCTGGGGGAGGCAGATTTGGCAGCCGTGACTATCGAAGGGACCCCTCTTTCAACAGAGGTAGTTCTGATTACTATACTGGAGGCAACAGCGGTGGGGGTTACGGCGGGGGTGGTGGTGGTGGTGGAGGAGGAGGATATGGAGGAGGAGGAGGGTACGGTGGTTCAGGGGTGACTAGTGCATGGGACTAACGTGTACGCTTTTAAATTATTTACAGTGTTTAGGTTATGGGTAGAGGAACCTGTTTCTGCCTAAATAGAGTATTGTTTTTTTTTCTCGACTATTGGTGTTAAAAAGTGATTATTGTCAAAACTTATTGTCATTATGGGGGAAAAGGAGAAAACGTTGTCCATTTTGGGGCCCATTAGGAATGTAGAGTTGTGTGCAGTGTTCCTTAGGTGTTGGTTGAAATGGTACTAACAAAGTAGGGATTACTTTGTTCTTTTTGCTCGTCTCGTCTCGTATTGGTTGGATAATCTGGTGGGTGGAGAGATCTCAGGGCTTTACTGTTTAGCCGCCTTTGTGTTTTCCATCGCTTAGGCTAAGTTCTTTGAAACCAACCCAGTCTTCTGGGGCTCTCCATTTCTTCCCCCTTCTGAAGAATTTCAAAGTTTTTGTAATATTTTGTTGACCCGAAATAAACAGGATACCTTTTGATAGGGTCTTTTGATCTCAGAACGCAGAAACCAGGTTTTTCGGGTTATAAATTATCGATCTCAAACAGGAAGACAATGAAACTGTTGTACACATTTTAGTTTTTGTTATCTCCCAGTGTTGTCGCTTTAGTTCAATCCGTTCCCAACTTATGAAATTCTCACTCTCTCTTTTCTTTGCTTCATTAGAACTAGAAGCTCAGTGCTTAGTTGTTGAAGGGTTGATCTCCCATCCCGCATCTACTGAACTCAGAAATGAAAAAGAAATCATCCATGATTTAATGATAAATCTCGTGTTTGAGCTGGCTGGCTTCTGTTTGGAGATTTCCGGGCGTTCTATCTAATGGTTTTATGGGTTATTGTACTTATTCAGGAATTAATAATGTATATCATATGGACTAGAAAGGAGAGATTCTTGAAAGAAAGTTATGAAACAATGGCAATCTTGAGAAAAGGGGGAGGATTGTGACCAGAAACAATGGTTAAAATGGCATTTGAGTCGTATTAAGATACTAAAACACGTATGTTAGACTCATATGGTTCTGTTTTTCTTTTTCAGCTCTCTATTTGATCACAACCTATCAACCAAAGGAACAAGTTCATTTCAATTGCAGTTCTATGTCCGTAATGTTCTTGCTTTCATTTGATAACAACTCCGTTTTTTTAATCATTTCGATATCTTTCTTTACATCAAGAGAATGAGCTTGAAAAAACCTCTCTTAGTCTTTGTCCTTGTCATCCTAAATCTTTCATAATAAATATAGAAGCTAGTTACTTCAAAAGTAATTACTCATTTATTTAATTAAAATCAACTGATTCTAAATTTAATATGAATTAATTTATCAATAAAATTAATCAATTTACAGGAAGATATAATTGAATTCTAAGTTTCCAATTGTATCCATAGAATGATGTTATGGTTTTGGCTATAACATATTAAATTAAGTTAGAGACATCAAACTAAGCTCATGGACTAGTGGTCCCTCATTTAATGAATTTGGTTTAGAAGCATTCATATCTATACATAGATAGGATGGTGTCCATCTTGTACAAAAAAAGAGGGTACTTTTGGTGCCCCAATAAATATTTTCACAAACTTTAGAAAACAAGTTTCCAAAACTCTACTTGGAATTAGAAACTTTCTAACATTCACACTTTCACACAAGCAACAAACAAAATGCAATAAAAACTACCTTTGCCAAATTTTAAGACTTCTTTTTCTACATCGAGTTTGAAGAAATAGTCCATAAAGCTAAAAAGATTGAATAAAAGATGCTGTTGAAAGTGAAACTAGAATCATGGAAGCCCACATTATAGCATCGGCAAATGCACAAAATTCAATCATTACAGTGATGATATTGGTTAATAAGGTTATTATTATTGTTTTGTGTTTAATGCTCTAAGTCGCTTTCTCTCTTGAAAATAATTAAAAATGCTAAAAGGGTTTGTCAAAATGGGTAAGTGATGAGTGAATCCATTTGTTATGTTGTCTGGCTGTGCATAGTTTTGTATAGAAGAGAGAAAATAAAGAAGAGAGAGGAAGAGGAAGAAGAGGAGGAAGAGGAAGATGGCTCAATTCAATGACATTGACTTGTCTCTCTCTTCTTTCCCCTAAAAATTGGGTTTTGACCCATTAATGGTAACAACAACAAAGAGGACCCTTGTCATTAGAGTTTCTTGTCCTTTTGTCAGACTTGAAAGCTTTTTTCTTTATTAAAAATGGAGCTTTAGCTGCTTAATTAAGAGTCAAGACAACATCATTCAACAAAATTACTCCAAATCAGTAATTGGGTGTGGCCTCAGCCTGCGTCCCAGCTACTTTGATAGATAGGAGACTGCTTCTCTGTGCGTATGTGCGCGCGCGTGAGAGGGAAACCTGGGCGAGACACGCAGCGAACGGGGTTCCCTTTCTCTCACGTTTTTTCCTTTTAGTCGCTCTGCTTGATATTTGTCGTCAGAGCTTCGGTTGCCTGTGACTTGTGACTTGTGAGCGGTTCCTGAGGTCAAAACCAGAGCGTATTTGGTTCAATTCCCTCTGTCAGATCAGATTCTTGGAGGGTCGAAGGTTTCGAGCCCAAACAGCCCCTTGATCCATTCTAATTGAGCCCTTTTTAGCCTTGATTTCGATGAAGGGTATGGCTGGAAATTGAATATATGGTTCTGTGCTTCCGAAATGGACGAATCAGTTGAACAGTCTTCAAGTGCTCAAAGGGGAATCCGAATTCAAGCTCCACTGGTTAGTCGAATTGAAGTATATTCTTTGTTTGTCTCATTTTTTCCCCATTTAATTACTTCGCTCTCTTCTTTCATTGCCATCTTTGGAGTACCCGAGTAAGTTATGGAAATTATGCAGTTCTCTTCTGGGTAATTTCGGTTACAAGCGCTTTTTTGAGCTTTTCTTGGCCTCCAACTCCTCGCATTTCTCCTTTACGATTTCCATTTCGCGAGTTTCTGGTGATATAGTGGTGGGTTTTTATCTAAATGCACTGTAATTTGAGAAAGATTTTGAAGTTTGATGAGCTCCCGATCGATTCTTGGGGTTTTCCGCGGTAGGTTTCTGTAAGATGGCCTGGATTGTACGCAAGTTGAGGAGAATTTTGCATTTTACGAACGCATCTTTTTACTTGTCTGCTTTCATCGGCATTCTGTTGAATATTCTAATTAATCTTCTGAGCTCACTTTCATGCGTTCTGAATGATGATGGATTTGGTTATCAATATTCTCTGAGAATTGATTCCAAGTATGTGGTTTAGATGCCTAATTTTGGAGTGAACTCTAGCTGTGTCTCTCACGGGGATTTTGGATTTGTTTTCTAACAAATTCTGTTCGGTTTTATTCATTTGAATGGTAGAAACAGTAGTTTCCCATGTGGGTGGCCCTTACTTTGTGCTCAAGGGTAATGGCAAGATTTGAAGCCTGTTATTCTATTACCTCTTTTGAAACTCAACATTTGAGGAGCTTATGAGGATTATGAAATATGAATCTTGGTAAATGCTGCTGCAGAATCTAGAGTATGAGATCCACGTGAATTTTAAGGAGATCTATTGATAGGTGAATAGATTCAGTTGAAAAATATGCAAGATGAACCCTAGAATATAAATGTAATATTACCTAAAGTAAGTGTATATGGAGTCAGGCTTTTCATTGTCTCCAGTTGATATTTACATTCTGGAGCAATATGAGCATTCATACCATGGAGGATTGGTGCGATGTGCTCAGATCTTTTAACTCACATTACTTTTTGTAATGGTCTTCCTCATGGCGTGGTAGATTCGAAGTTCCTAACGTGCGGTCGCCATAGGAGCTCTGCTCTTTGCTTTTACTGAACCAGAAAGACACTTGGGGGCAACCTCCAGATTAAGTATTGTCTGTTGTTCTAGAATACTAGTAGACATAAGATCAACTATCCAAATCTAGTGGTGAAAATTTAAGCTACTGTGTGTATTGAAGGCCTTACATGATCCATTGGTTTTGATATGGTTACCTTTTTCTTCTTTTTTCTTTCTTGGMAAAAGTTGGTAATGGGTATGTAAACTTTTTTTGAAACTAACTGACAATATGTTGTAGGTTGATTCTGTGTCATGCTATTGTAAAGTGGATTCAGGCTTGAAAACAGTTGTTGGAGCTAGAAAATTCGTCCCTGGCTCAAAAATATGTATCCAGCCTGATATTAATCCAAATGCACACAGAAGTAAAGCTTCACGGAGAGAAAGGACCCGAGTCCAGCCTCCACTCCTTCCAGGCCTTCCAGATGATCTTGCCATCGCTTGTCTGATTCGAGTCCCTCAAGTGGAACACAGGAAACTCCGTCTTGTTTGCAAGAGATGGTACCGACTTCTGATGGGAAACTTCTATTATTCTCTAAGGAAAAGTCTTGGCATGGCAGAAGAGTGGGTCTATGTCATCAAAAGAGACCGTGATCGAAGGATCTCGTGGCACGCATTTGATCCCACCTACCAGCTTTGGCAATCACTTCCACCTGTTCCCGTCGAATACTCTGAGGCCCTTGGTTTTGGCTGTGCTGTCCTTAGTGGTTGTCATCTATACTTATTTGGAGGGAAGGATCCGATAAAGGGATCGATGAGGCGGGTGATTTTCTACAGTGCCCGTACGAACAAATGGCATAGGGCGCCTGATATGCTTCGGAAGCGTCATTGTTTCGGTTCTTGTGTTATAAATAACTGCCTCTACGTTGCTGGCGGTGAATGTGAGGGGATCCAGAGAACCCTTCGTTCTGCTGAAGTTTATGATCCAAATAAGAACAGATGGAGCTTTATTTCAGATATGAGCTCAGCTATGGTGCCATTCATTGGTGTAGTTCATGACGGGTTGTGGTTCCTTAAAGGACTTGGATCTCGCAGAGAGGTCATGAGTGAAGCCTATTCTCCCGAAACTAATACCTGGACGCCAGTTAGTGATGGGATGGTTGCTGGCTGGCGTAACCCGAGTATTTCTTTGAACGGACAGCTCTATGCCTTGGATTGCCGAGATGGATGCAAGCTCAGGGTTTATGACAGAGCAACAGATTCATGGAACAAATTCATCGATAGCAAACTCCATCTTGGAAGCTCTCGTGCTCTGGAGGCAGCTGCACTGGTTTCGCTTAACGGGAAGCTCTGCATTATCCGCAACAACATGAGTATCAGTCTTGTTGATGTTTCAAGTCCAGATAAACAGGTCGAGAGCAATCCTCACCTTTGGGAAAATATTGCTGGGAAAGGTCATTTGAGGACTCTAGTTACAAATCTATTGTCCAGCATAGCTGGCCGAAGCGGGTTGAAGWGTCATATCGTGCATTGTCAGGTGCTTCAGGCATGAGGAGCCGAAGGCGGATCGATATTTTTCAATGGTATGGTGAAACAGGAATGGCAGAGAAAAATAAATATTTTCGGGGAGCTGATGAAGAACAGGGATTTGGTTCAATCAGTTCTGACCGCTTAGTTACAGGAGGAGGGCTTAGTACTAGAATTTGCTTTTGGAGTGGAAATCTGAGATAATTTCATTACATTTTTGAACAGAAAGCAAATACTTGTAAGTAAATCTTATCAATCAATCTCAGACTAGTTTGTTTATTTTGTGGGGGATCTCATGCTCAGTTCTAAATGTAATCTTGGAGATGCCTTGTGAATACAAACATTTCATTAGAATATAAACAACACGAGATTTACGGCTGATTGCGATTAATTTGAATCATCGACACCAAAAACGTTAACGTTTATTATGAGTTCAAATATAAATGATCAAATGAAGAAGAAAGATCAAAAGGCACAGAGCAACTACAGGTAACTTATTGAGTTCCCTCATGCGATCGTTCCCAAAGACGGGTTAGTGACTCCTCTCTCTAAATCTTTAGTTGCTTACGGAAGTTGCTGATAAAAGCTTCAGCTCTTTCATTTATATCGTCTTTCGCGTCCCTCCCGGTCGTCGACATTCGCTTGCTTCTGGGAAAATCTGTGTCCTTGTGGTTGTTCTTGCTCTGGGTTTGAATTGAAATATCTCTGTAGGTCTCCATTGCAGGTAATTCTTGATATTGTGAGAGAAATGTGTGGTGGTGAGCTGGTGAGCTTGGGAGTGGAAATGGCGTTTTATAGGCCAAATGATAAGCAGAGCCAGGAGTATATGTGATGAAGTAAAAAGGAAGCAATTGGGGGGGAAATTAAGCTGAGAAAAAACGCCAACATTTGGTAATAATCTGCACTATTTTATATTCTAAAGTTGGTGAATGGAAAAAGAATTTCAATACAATATGTTGAATTCCCCACGTGGGATTCAACAAATAACCTAATACAAATATCTTCTTTATTTGTTTCTTAACATGGAGCATATGGTTTTATTTCATTATAATAAATTATTTGTTGGGTACAACAGCAAAAGGGAACCACTTCCATTATTCGAATGACATTGATCCGCTATTGGCCAGAGTCTAGACCCGGTTATATATTTATACACCCAATTAATAACTTTAGGAAATAAAATAATATTTAACAAAAAGAATTAAAAATACCAATATAATAAGCTTTAATAAATTTTGATTTAAAAACTAAAAATTAGCCTATCTTCGCTTGTTCCAAACTTTAATTGAATGTTTCAAATTCAGGGATCGAGTCCTATGGCCTATCACTATTAGGGGTTGGACTAAACTAGCCTAATCTGAGCAGTATTTCAAATATTAATTCGATAATACTTTTAGCATTTTTTGATCTATATACTTTTTCAAATTTTGTCTATTTAGCCATCGTATTTCGAAATATTCATTTTAGGCGATACACTTTTAAAGTGATCGTTTTAGTCTTTCATTTTATCTTCTATCTCATTTTTATGAATCACAATTTTAACATGATACTGTATCGTCTATACTCAATATATTTCTTAAAAATATAGCCACAAATTTATACTAAAAGATTTCCGTCGTGAACATAACTTAGTGCTAAACTTTTACAAACAAACACCAAAATGGTTACTTTAAAAATTATAGCGACCAAAACAAATATTTAAAATGAACCAGTACATAAATTAAAATGGATATTTCAAAAATACAAGAACCAAAGTGAATCGGAAAATAATATTTTAACCTAATATTTTCCGATCACTTATCGACTAACCAAACACATAGGAATCAACACAAACTTAATGAAAACCAAGCTAACATCAAATCTTGGATTAGAATTGTGGCAATCAGCTAACATCAATAATTTTTTGTTGAACCATGAAAATGCCTTCATCTTCATTTTCATTAAATTTGAAAGAAATCCCGTTCTTCAAATAATGGCAAAAAAATAAATAATAAAAAATAATGGAACATGCAACACATCCAAACACCACCCAACATTTCCTTGAAGATCACAATTAGCCAAATCTAAGAAACATTGAGACAATTGGAAAAGGTTTTTCTTGTTCGGAGACTGTTGGGATTAATTCGGTGATCTTTAATCGTTTTAAATTGGCAGCAACAAACTACAAGACGTAGGCAATTCATTATAGTTAATATAACATGTCATTCACATACATGGAGTTTATACTTCCTCAAATGCCAAAGTTTTAGGCATTTTTTCTGAGGATCAAGCTGAAGACTCATCCACTATTAACATACCATCATAGTCATATCATAGGTCTTCCAAGATAGACATTGATATTTGACGTCTAAACTGAGACCAGAAGCCTAAAAACTGCTAAACTTTTTCTTCTTCTTCTGCTCATTTAGATAATGCAGTAAGAAGAACTTACAGAACTTGAACAAGTGACGAGCAGCTACTCGGTAATTAGCATCTGGACGTCATCCACGGGCGCTGGGAGCTGTGAACACCAAACGAAAAAGTTTTAGTATGATAGAATCACTCTCAAGCATATTCAATTTGACACCCTTTTCTTAACTTAATTAGGTCGCATTTTAAACTTAATGTAGCGTATTGGTTTGTGATTCATCTAAAATTAGAACACAAAGAAACATCCCCTGAAATAAGTAACTAAATGCCAAAGAAAAACATAAATTAGCAGCAAGCAATAAGTGAGGAAAAATGAAGGGCGGGGGTCAATCCAAATCCAAGCAGATAAATAGAAATGTAAAGAACTGAGAATTATTGTATTAGCACATTGGAAGATCAAACCGTGAAAATAATCATATTCATGAGACATTGTTTCATGAGTAGAATTTGAAACAATAACATAGGTGTGACTGATGGGATATAGACTCAGCTTCGCCCCTCACTAACTTCTATTAACAGAGTTGAGGTGACAAAATGAAGGCAGTTCAGATTAATCTGGTTAGCTGTTCACTGAAGTTGAGCCATGTCCTGAAGAACGATATACAACAATTGCAGGCCCAATAACAATGATAATATAATTCAAACTCTACAAAGATGTGGAACTACAAGTTCAGTTTTCTTATAGCAGAAAAATTCAAAAGAGAGACCACCCAAATGGTTCAAAATGGTTTAGTTCTATAAAATTGAATCAAATCAAACCCATCAAACATCATGATTAATACTTACTAATTTTCTACCACGAAAGGTTCAGTGCAAAAAATGACTAAACAATAGCTATATTCAGCTCTGGATTTCCACAGCACTTGTCGAAGTATATTAACTTCTAGGAATTTTATTTAAATGTTATATCTTCAAAGAACGTGTAAAAATTAGAGTGCTTTCGAAACTTATTTGAATAATGTAATACTTTTGCTCACAAGATAATAACTTGAAGACAAAGGATGATGCACTGCACTTGTTTAAAATCAACACTCCAAAAGAATATTCCACGACGTTACAGAAGATTCTTTCTTCAGAAACTAAAATTAGGAAAACAAAATTTGCTTTTCGAAACATAAATTTTACAGATCAAAGTTCAAGAAACAGCAGCTGTTAAGGTTTAAATTCTCTTCAACTGATTTCTTCTAACAGTCGAGTTCATAATTATTGGCACGCAAGATTTCTAACTTTACATAATCCATCATACTTGTTGGACAAATTACTGTCTAATAGATTTCGCTGGATTGAACAACTACAAAACCACCAAAATCATAGAGTTCTAAGCATGGACACAGCGGAACGAATCACCATGAATTGATTTGATGATAATCAGGGAAAATAACAAAGTAGATTTTCAGCTCCAAAAAAGATTCTGAAGAGAAAAAGATTGCAACTAATAACCAAAAGCTGAAAAGGATTTGAAAGTAGCAAGTGGCGGCGGAGAAGATACCTCAAGAATCCGTTTCCAGGAAGCAAAAGCAGAGCCGAAACCATTGTCCCTGCAGGAGTGGACGGTCATAAACTGGTCGATGTCGAGCTTCTTATTGATAAACCCGACCTGGAAGTAGATGTTATCAGAAGGCGGCAAATCGACTCTGATTTCCTTGACATTCAACCACAGAAACAGTTTCTGGACCTCGATACCGTCCAGATCAGTGATGGAGCCGTATTCGAGCTTTCCGGAGATGGTCTTGTCGTAGTAAACCAAGTAATCGAACTTCACGTAACAGGGTTTCGCCAAATGAACGGCGAATCGACCATCGGACGAGAGGGTGTAGTCGGTGACGGAGTCAGGCAGAAGGCCACGGGGGAGCCCATATTTGGGGAGGATTTCATAGACACTAGGAGCATCGGATCCTGACACAGAAAGCCAAGAAATCGCGGCCAAAACGATTAGACCCAGATGAAATTTGGGGGTCGGAGCCATGCCTGGATTGTTCTTCTTCTTCGAGGAGATGGATTTGATTCGTGGGTCGGGAAGTAGAAATGAAGAGCGCAGTTGATTTGTCTGCGGTGCGTTGGTTTTTCTCGAGGGAGAGAGCGCTACAGATATGGAATTTTGAGCGTTGGATTTGGGAATTGTCGAATTGGGAGATGAGAATCGGATAAAGTTGTTGCTTTGCTTCTTGTTGATCAAGATTGGATTTGACCAATTGTTTAGCTAAAAATCTCGTCTTTGTTAAGCGGCAAACCAAACCAGCCTCATTCCGGTAGTTTAATTGGTTGTTTTTGTTTGCCTAAATGTATTTAATTATATTTTAGTTTCAAATTAATCCTTATTTAGAAAATAAAATCTATTTAATCTCTGGGTTAAATCTTCCAACATATGCGGTAAGATATCATTAGGGCTTTCATGACAATAATAAATCTGGTCTAAATAATAGCAAATATGTTGCAAAATAGTACAAATGTAAGAGTTCATATATCAAACTTGTCATATTTAAAAATTGTATTTTCATATAACAAATTTCAAATATGACAATTATATTGAATCTCTTGACATTGTAACTCCATTAAATCCCATAGTAGTCAATTTTGTTAGGAATATGTTAATTACTTTTTTTAGGAAAGAATATGCTAATTAATTAAACGCCAGACGGTAGCTCGTTATTCACATTTTTAACGTGTTAGGTTTATTAAATATTCTTAATTATAATTAAATTAAAAACATAGCAACATTAACCTATACAAACAACTACCTGGAAGATTTTAAAACTCTCACCCCACTCGTAAAAAAAAAAAAGACAACTGTCTAATTGAAACGAATTTTGAATCCATAAGATTGAAATGGCAATTTAACATATTATTTTTATTTAATAACAAACTATAAAATA
>NW_019104592.1:513207-532774 GCF_001995035.1 Momordica charantia
AAACTGGAGGATAGTTATCCTTTTTAAAGTTCAACAATGAGTCAGGAGATCGAACCATTAACCTTAAAAGATATCAATAATTTTATTTATAAACGGATATAATTTAGATGTTCACCCAACAATTATAACAGAAAAAAAAAAGTTCATTATTCACCATCTTATCAAGCATCAGTCATGGCCATTTTTCTCCACACTAGTCTTGTATCGTAAAATATTTGATTTATGGAAAAAAACAATTTTTGTAAAGTATAACTGTAAAAACTTAATGCAAAATCTTTGTTAGGTATTAGATAGGATCGAACTTACAACCTCCTGATTGAAGATATTATGTCAATTACTCCTGAACTATGCTCGTTTTGGCACAAAAATAGATATTATATCTAGAAATTTTTGCATTCAAATTTAATTAAAATGAATGTCCAACCTATTTTCATTACCGGCTACAACATTAAATCAAATAAATAACCAACCAACTTTTTTGTCCCTTCCACAACTTGTATGGCTCCTCCATAAATTGCCGTTAAGATTGAGAATTAGACAGTAAAAGAAAGAGAATACAGTGTCACTATATACTATAGGTTACAAAAGTTTAAGATAACCATAAATGTAAGAGTTATCAATAACAACCACATTATAATTAATTAATTGTCATTTCAAACAATTTATCTCAACATGGACGATATAATTAATGTTAGGAAAGCATGCGAAGACAAAATGATTTTATGATTAATTGATCAAACACTTTATTTTTGCAAAGTTGTGAATCACGTGGGTGAAACTTGAAAGAGAGTTTCATAATTATGGAGATGAGAACTAAAATTTGAACTATCAAATACAAATTAGTAGAAGCAATGAAGTGAAAAACCAAAGGAATATCTCCACGCCGAACCATTGTTTCCTCATTCCACCATCACTTTTCCCTTGTGGATTTTCTCCACTTTTTGTAGAATTCCCACTCGCTGCAACAAACACACAACAATTCCACACCATAATAAAAAGGGGTTTTTTTTTTTAATTTTTAAGTAGATAAAAAATATTTGTAAGATTCACTCATTTATTTAGGAGGGAAGTCTTCTTTTTCCTAAAAACCCAAAAAGTAAATTTCAATCTTATTTTAGTTGAATTTTCAAAATGTCTATAAATTTTAAATTTAAAACGTTATTTTAGTAAATGCAACTACTTACTCAAAACTCTCCTTAGTCCACTTGTTTAGCTCAAATACATGCCTCACCTAGGTCAACACATTAATGTACAAGCTAAAAAATCAAGGTATCCACTTTGCTAAATTGAAAAATATCAACGTTGATCCAAAATGGGTTTTTTTTGTTGTTGTTGTAATTAAGTCCAGGGAAAAGATAGAAAATTTAGAAGTTTAAATACCAAAATAAAACGATTTAAAAAATTGATGAACCAAATTAAGGATTTAGAAAAGAGAAAAGAAAGATTAAAGAGACGAAGGAATTTTCATTACCTGCAGCTGCTGAAGGAGTGGTTGCAGCAGTGGTGTTATTTTTAGACCCCAGAAAGTCCTTGGCTTCTTGGGAGTTTGGCGGCAGATGCAGAAGGTCTAATTCACATACAGAAGGTGGTAACAACAAAATTATTATTATTTGAATTTTGTTATGAAAACTAGAAACCAAATGGTTACGAGTTAATTACCGACGCATTCGGCTATGTCGGCAGGGGCATGGCAGGCAGTGGGGAGTCCAAGAGCAAGAGTGAGGTTAACTTTGAGGCCGAGGGTGGGGTCATCACGGTCCTTTATCAACACGCAAAGACATTTCTTACTCTTTTGAAGCACGAGCTTGAGGCCGCCGCAGCAGTCCGGCGTCGGCGCTTTGGCCGCCCCGCCCACGTACGGCAGGCATGTGGCCAGCCCAATCACCTGGTCCGCGCACTCCGCCCTGTCCTGCTCTATATTGGACCTCACACAACCCACCAGAAGCACCACCACCGCCAACGCCAACGCGCACCATTTTGAGCCCATGTTGCTAACTGGGCGAATTGGGAGAGCCGAGCCAAGATCAGTGGGTTTTATGCTCCCATGTGGTGGGCGCCGACGGAATTAAAGGAAAGTGGGTGTGTGGTGGATTATGGCTTAGCACTTATTATCCCCTCCCTCCACACCTCATACGTTGTAGTTACATAATTGGACACTTTTCCCCTCCCTAGCTACACCTTGTCTATATCTACCGGTAAAAATATCAGTATTACGAGAGTATCATATTGTATTTGTTCACAGTATAGTTTTCTCTTTATAGATAATTTTTTAATGTTAATAGACCTCACATCATTTTTAATACGATGTTGACGTTTCTAGCAGTGAATGAAATGAGTATCTATACTCCCGTACCTAGTATAGTATAAGAAATTTTCTCATCTCCACTAGCTTCTTGTCATAAAATATGAATGATATTTATGTGTTTTTTTATGAGTAAGTATTTTGTGAGTAACTATTTACTACTTATCACCATTAAAAAATTCCCAACTAAGAGATAAATGTATAAAGGAAGAGGGAGAAAATAGAATAAATAGATGTCAATCTTTTTAACCGTGGTAAATAAGGATATGTACTTATTAGTCGCTAGTCCAACAATCGACTTAATTAAACTTTTGATGAGTTTAGCAGTGATTTAACATGACTCATTACACCTCTCTTTAAATTTTTGTAGTTTTATTTTTGCCCCAATTAATATTATTCCATAACCATAACTACTCGTTGGATTTTTATATAAATTTTCAGATCGACAAGTGAGTAAATATTGCTAAGTTGAATATAAATCAAGTAGATTAGGCATCCAATTAGTCGAAAAGAAAATTTAACCTATTTTAATGTGAGTATTTTTGGCATGTCGTAATTATTATTATTATTGTTCCATCGTTGTCATGCTAGGCTTGAATGGCACATGGAGGTCCATACTATAGCCCTAAAGAAATTAAAAAACACTACGGCACGTATACAAATATTATGTTTATGTATATAAGGATCGTTTCTTAAAGACAGAGAGATAGAGAGAGAGAGAGGGGTGAGAGATGATGGAGTGGGGAGCCAGCGCTGAGCTGTGCGTGAAGAAACTTGGTTGATTAGGCAGGCAGCACAAATGTACATTTAAGAACCAACTTGGCCACAACCCCACAGAAAAAAGAGAAAAACGAGTCGTCACAACCAGAAAAGGTGGTGTTGCAATGAATATGAAGTTAGCCACCACCATATATTACTGCTGGGGCGGATGATCTATATGTACCAGTGCTTTAAAAAATATTTAATTAATAGTATATATTGTGTTTTATAGGCCCGTTTGATAATGTTTTCGTTTCTAATTTTATCTAGGAAATCTAAACTTTTGACAAACTATTTACGTTGGGTTTGTTATAAGCTAATGCAAACAAAGTCTCAAACTGGCTAGAGAAGAATATGATTCATGGTATATACATTAGCACAATTATCTCTGTTAATATAAGCTATTTTGGGTGAAACTAAAAACAAAGCTATGAGAGGCAGAACTATGACTAAAGTGGACAATATCATATCATTATGGAGATATTTGGGGTACGATGGGTACCATTGTCCTTAACAATTTATGTTTCTTGTTTTTCATTTTTACGAACAATCTTAAAATTGTATGGTTTCTGTTTCCAATTTGTTCCAATATAATTAAAGATTGTGTTTTATCATTCTTGAATATAATATGATTGTTGGGATCATGCAATACATTTTTATTTATTAAAAAAGAGGAAACATAGATAAGAGATAACGTAATGGGTTCTTAATGACTTAGTAGGGGGCTTTCTATTTTGATTCACCAAAGTTCGTATTAGATCAAGTTGGAGTCAATTCTATAATTCTTGTAAAAAGTAGAAAATATGATCTATTATTTCACGTTTCATTATCTTTCATAGAACATTTTGTTTTGTATCCCATTTAATAAACTTAATTGGATAAATTATAAGTTTGATTCATAAATGTTGAGAGTATTGAAATTAAAAAAAATATATCCAAAATAGGTCTTTTATCTTTTAATTTTTGTATCTAATAGGTCTTCGAGTTTTTAATTTTATATCGACATATTCAATTTATTATTCTCTTTTTAAAGTTCAAAAATATATTGTACACCAAATTGAAAGTCGAAGATAATGGATTGATTATATTTAAAGAATATTTATCATAAATATTTTAAAGTTTAAAGTCCTATTGAACATAATATTGAAAATTTAAAAGAAAAAACTTGTAATCTAACCAAATTGAGTATCAAAATATACCAACTAACTAAATATGTGTAAATGTGTTGAAAATTATTTTTATATATACAGTCTTAACATAGTGTTACAATTTTCAGCCATATAAGAAGTTCGTTTTGTTCCTCTGTACGTCTCTGTGATGGATAAATCCCCATGAAAAAGGGTTAATTTTTGTTACCTTCCTTAATTTTGAAAATTCTACCATAATATATTATGGATGAAAATAAGAAAAAACGAACCTCCAAAATTCAAATCCACAAACTCTAATATTTATCCTTGAAGTTGACATAAAAATGTAACTAAAAGAAACCATGGTTATTACTACAACTCATGTGAATTTTAGAAACAACGAGAACAAGGTGTCTGGCCTAAAAAGTGTCCCTTCATAATTATCTATTCAAAATTGCATTGCGCCTGGATAAAGCAGGATCAACAAATCTACATGAACTCGTATTTACTATACGTTATTTCGTAGGTGTACGTCTTAATAGTTGAACTGATTTCAGATTAGTTGTCAATTTATGGTAAAATATTTATGATTTTTCTATACTGAAGCAAAATCAATCTTTTAATAAAGCATATAACAGAAAATTTTACTATATTGAATTTTATTTTCTTTCTTCAAGTTTTGTTTGAAAATAAAATTTCCTCTTTTTGCTGCAAGCAACTTATTTTTTAGATTTTTTGATTAATCCATAATCAGCCACATTCAAAGGAGACGAAAAATAAACTATTGAAACCTAAAATTAACAAAAGTATGTTAAGTACGTAAAAAGTCCATAGTAGAATATTGAAAAAATGCTCTAAAATGGCACTAATAAAATAATGTAGTATTTTATTTGCATACGTGTTTGTGTTTGTGTGTTTCTTTCTTCCATGTTAACTTAGACAGGACGGACGTATTTGTATAAAATAAAAAAAAAACAATTATATGTGTTCTTCTATTACTCAATTTCAAAACAATATTGCATAATTTACTTCATCATTTGAGTGGAAATAAAATATGTTGACCCAAATGACATTCCTCTCCTTTCTCTCAATAATGAATGGAGATAAGTATCATAGAGTAGCATAAATGTGAACAATACTTCGTGCTAGTTTTTTATATGTAGGATAGAGAAGTGTAAAATGAGAGTTTTTTTTTTTTCAATTTAAAAAAAAATGAAGAGCGGATAAATTATTAGTAGTGGTCAAAATATTTTTAGCTAGTAATCAAATTCCCTAAATAACAACACTATCACATCATATTTAAACTTTGTAATCTTTATAAGATTTATAATTCAATTTCTATATACTACCCCGAGCATAACTCACCAATCACCTTTTTGAAGGTGAAGGTTCAACCTCTCCTAACCAATACTAAAAAATTCAATTTTATATATTTTCAAATATGATATTCACACAATGGATCGATCCATTTCAGGTTTAACTTAGAGTGTTTTTTTAGGAATAATACTTTAGTTTAAATACTATTTGAGTTCCTCTACTTTTTGATTTTGGTTCATTTTGTTCACTATATTTTAGAAACATTCATTTTGGTTATTGTAATTTCAAACTTTATTCATTTTAGTCATTGTACTTTCAAATTTGATTGTGTCTCTACACTTTTAAAAAGCGACCAATTTGGTTCCTATTTATAAAACTTTAAATATACAAAATTTATACACAATGGAAATTCTTGGATATAAATTTATGACTATATTTCTAACAAAATTATTGAATGGGAGTATCATGCTAAAATTATGATCAAAATAAATGAGATAAACATGAAAAAGAAGTGATCGAAATGGTCACTTTTTAAAAGTACTGGGACTAAATTAGATAATTTGAAAAATAGACTAAAATGAACGAAAGTTGAAAATTTAGGTACTAAAATAGTTTTAAACCTAATACTTAATTGATCCGACAAGCATGTCTATACTCGTAACTTCCAGCCTATGTACCATACTACTTTTGTCCTCCCAAACTACCGGCAGGTCACTAATGTCCTCGCCAAAGTCATTTTTCTTGGAACTATAGAGAATTTCATTCTCATTTTTCTATCAAAGTGGGTCATACTACAACATTATTATTATTATTATTATTATTATTATTATTATTATTATTATTATTATTATTATTAGATTATACGTGAAAGTGAAACTAAACCTTTTCATTTAAGTACAAGTAAAGAAAATCAATTACTTTTTTTTATGTTTCAATTCTAATTTCAAACAAAAATTTCATAAACATGATATTCAAAATTTTAAACAATTCTCTATGGTTCGGCCTACTAAAATTGAAATATCTTTGTCGGTAAGAATAATTTGTTTTGTTTTGTTTTTTTGTTTTCGGACTCGATAATAATAAATTGATTTTGAAAATAGTAGGGTTCGAAATTTGAACCAATGAAAGCGACAAAACATTGTTTATGAGGTACAAGGGCATTCATGGTAAATAGTTGATTTTCTAACACAACTTATGACGTACCGCATTTTGGGATTTTTTTTTTAACTTATTTTCAAAATATTACTTTTATCAAATTTATTCCACAACTAATTAGAAATTGTTGATGTAAACATTATTTTTTGACGAGTTTAGAAATTATTGGTGCAAATATTATTTTTTGAACAAGTTTAGTAGAAGTAATATTTTAAAAATAAGTTCTAAAAAAAGTCATAACGATCTAATAAAAAACATTTATTGGAGGTTTTTTTTTTCTTTTCTTTTCTTTTTTTTTTTTCCGACAGGAGTAATTAAATGTTAAACCATTAACGGCGTATGCAAAAAAGAAAAAGAAACTGTGAAATTCGTTTGTGTCCCTTAACAATAGGATTTTAAATAATATTATTTTATAAACTAGCTTTTTCAATTTTATTCTACGCATCTTTTCTAGTTTTCTGTTTTCGAGGTTATGTTATTTTTAGTAGGTTTCAAATTTCTTAATGTCATATTTGATCGCTTAGTCAAACTTAAAATAAAAACAAAATAACAAATAGTTTGAAAACTATTTTTTTAGTTTTCAAAATTTGACTTCCATCTAAAAGATGTTTTAAAAAAGTATAGACAAAACAAAGAAATACATAGATGAAATAATGTTTATAACCTTAATTTTCAAAAACAAAAAACAAAAAACCAAATAATACCTAAATAATTTTTTTATTTCTGAAAAAAATATTTTTAATTCAAATGGTGTGAAATAGATATTTGAACATCTAACATGTATGAGATAAATATAAAAATATCTAAGTGTGAGTAAAATTTTGATAATGAGAAAATATGTGTGCATATATATAACAAAAGTAGGAAGGAGGGATTGAATCTCCGACCTCTAACAGTTGAGCTAAACTTGTTGACAAAAAAACAATATATTTGATATGACAAAGATTTCTAGACTTTTTTTTTTCCTGTTTCTCTTTATGCGGTTGACGGTTATCAAAATTCAAGAAAAAAATATATTTAATACATGCAAGCCGTACTAAACAAAAGCATATAAACAGTAGTAAAAAAAGGCCAAAGCGAGCTATACCCTCCCACATTGTACTAAAAAAAACAATAATAAAAAAACAGCAAACATATAAATTAGGGATAATTTACTTTTAATTATATGTATATAAGAAAAGAAAATCCAGTTGAATAACTTGGGCTCAAACCTTTCAGCCTATCTCGTATAGCCGGCCCAGGGCCAGACTCAGGCCCATTCATGTTGGATACTAACTGCAGAAATTGTCGCAACGCTGGACGACAAGTCGGCCCAGTGAGCTGAGAACAAAGGTGCCCGACGGCCGACGGGGAAAACCTTGTTCTGTAATCTGTCTAAAGCCATTTCCCGGAGCACTGGGTTTGCCGCTTTATGTGCTGCAGCTCGTCAATGTTTCGATTCTGAAGAAGATAGCGGTTCAGGTACTTTCATCTCTCCATCGCCTGGTTTCTCTTTGGTTCTTGAGATGACTTGGGCGTGGAAAAGAAAATGGACTTTAATCGTCAAATTCTGCACCCCCTTCTCCCTAAGCAAGCACTAAATAAACAACAAAGTTGTATTTTGCATGTTCACTTTTTATTTTATTTTATTTTATTTTATCAAGCTATGTAATTCCCATGGGAGAAAGAAAGCTTGAAGTAATTAACTTTCCTAATTTCGTTTAATTATATAATTTTATAAATTCATGAATCACGACATTTTTTTTTCTTTAGCTTACTGAATGGATATAATATTTGTGGGTTTTCTTAACCAATGGGTTGGAAATATCGTGTTTTAGAGAATGCATCAATGTGATTATAATGTTATGTGTGCTATGTCGACAGAAACGGTTGTTCCCTGTTAATCAAAGCACAATCGAGTTTTCTTGCAGTGGTTGTTTATATTCCTCCAATAAAACTGAAGATTCAAAAGAACCTTTTCCTTCATAGCACCACAATCTTGATTAGGCCTAATGCCACCTTAAATGTCTGGATAAACCTCCCCAAGCTTCACGATGAAGAGGCATCTCCAAAAAAAATGTGATAAAAAAAATGCTCTCTTGGGTCTTAAATTCTGAAGGTGATACAAATTACAAAGTTCTATCCTGAGAAAAAGCTGAAGCTGCAAGAATCTTGCTGAAATATTCATTAGGATGTTCTTCCTCACTTAATGCTCTCTTGCGTCCAAAATTCTGAAGGTGAACTTATGCAAGTAGTCTGCTGCATAGAATTTGGTTGTGGAAATGCATTTTACTGACCCATTGTCAAATGAGCAGAACATACTTGCAGTAAAAATTTATGGATAACTAAACTCAGCTATTGATATTGATTAAGTTACTAGGCATCAATGTCTGATTTTGCTATACCTTGATACCCCTTTCTGTTAACCAAATTTCATTTTGTAAACTATTATAAAAAATTATTTGAGTTCAAACTATGGTGGTCGCCTACTTAAGATCTAATATTTTACGAGTTACTTTGGCAACCATGTAGTAGGGTTTGGTGGTTGTCGTGAGATTAGTAAAGATACGCTAAAACTGGCTTGAAAACTCATGGATATATAAAAAATAAAAAAAAATAAAAAATAAAAACTATCATAAAATATTATTATACACAGGGCTATACAAGTTTCTTGTTCCGTTTAATATATTATTCATTAATACTTTACAGAGAGTGTAAAATGACAGTTTCAAGTTTATATGTACTCATTATTTCTTATATATGCCATTTTCTTATGTTGTTAAGGTGATTGTAAAACAATGAGTGCAGAGGTCGAGAAAACATCTCATATTGAACCTGGAAATATGAAAATGTCTGGAGCAACTATTTCATCTCCTGCACCAATGGGAAGCCAAAAGGTTTCCATGTTTGCAGCAAAGACTGGATTTGTTATACCAAAAAACAAACTTTCAGGGTCTTTGGTTCCTATCTTTCGAGTGAACAAAAAATCGGGAGGGAATGAATCAGTTAATGGAGAAAATGACAAACAGGCACAAAGAAAAACAAAGTGGGGTCCTGATTTAACACAGGATACTGCAGTCAGAAAGGGGAGGCTCATAGCTTATCAGGTATTTGTGGAGCTTTCTCTTTCTCTTTCCCACCCTTACACTTTTTCGTGTTTCAATGCCATTTGTTCAAGTTACAGCTCACAATCACTAGAAAATGTGCTCCTTCATCTTATTTATTTTGTGGAGCTTTTGAAGTGCCACACTTCACTATCCAATGTAGGCGTTAATTTGTTTTAGGTGCTCTCTGGGATAAATTCCTAATCATATCTCAATCCTAAGCCTTCTCTCTTCTAACCATCACTGTAACTTCTGATATTTGGTATTATGATTTGCATTGTTAATATCATTTATGCCAGTTACTCCTTTACCAGTAACTTTGTTTCAAGCATGCCAATAAATATGGCTGGAACAGAAACACTACGGATGGAAAAAGGAAAAGAAATAAGATTTCAAAACTTCCACCCTGAACAGATTTTTCTTTCTTTGAATTGAAATATTATTCTTTTGAAACCATCTTTCACCCATTTTCATATAATAGTTGAATATTCTCGATTTGATACTATTTAATTTCCCTTTTCTTATCTGGTTCTAAAATGTCAGTGTCTTCTGTGTGACTGTTTTGCATGGAAGATTCCCATTCCAGGTGCTACTTAGTGACATAACTGCCTCTATGGTTAATACATATTTTGAGCAGACTCGATTGGAACAAATCACTGAACTCCTTAAGTCTGGAACTTTGGAGGTTCCAGAAACACAAGATTCAGCATTAGGAGCTGAGAATGTAGAGGATAAATCCCCTGGATCCCAAGCAAGTGATAAGGTAAATTTCAGAGCTTATATTATTTCCACAGACTGTTTTTTATTTCTTTGGATACGGAGCTGCCATTTTAAGAAAATAATAATAATAATAATAATAATAATAATAATGAAGTTGTATAACTGTCATTATTTTTGTATGATTTTGATGTATGCCTCCTTCAGAATATACAGGTGCAGAACACTGAACTTTTGGAACTTGAAAAACGTGAAGTTATTGGTATGCTTAGTTTCTATTTTGTCCTCAAATTGAGATTGAATCCTATCTATAGAATTGTCCTTGATGTTTCAGGTGAAATACTGAAACTGAATCCAAGTTATAAGGCCCCTCCTGACTATAGGCCCTTGTTGAAAGAGGACAGGTTTCCTCTCCCGGTAAGATTGGTCTTGGATAACGTTTCTTCTGTCCAACCTTTTCCGACATTTGGTAATGCTGTTGAACCTAAAAACATATTAACCTTTAATTTTATTCATTCTGCCCTTTAAGGATGACTACGTATTTTGTGTCTTGATCATATCTTTTACTTGTTGCGTATGGGATGAGGCTTGGAAGTATATCTAACTTCTTTAAAGGAAAAACTAAAAAGAATATTTTCAAATGAAAAATTACAAGAAAGTAGTTAGAAGGATATATATATATATATATATWTTTTTTTTGAGTTCAGGTTGGTGAGTGTATCAAATTATAGCATTGTTATTCTTGTTTTCACAATTCAATCATGGTCTTTTAATTTGCCCCTATCACATGAGGATCATTCACTTGATTTATAAATTAAAATCATGCTAGGAAATTGTCCTTAGCTTAATGATATATACATAGAGATGTATATTTATCAAAATTCAGTCCAAAATTTATGGAACTATTTGTAGATGCAATTCTAAAATTGTGTGTTTCAACATTTGTTTTCCTTTTCTGAATCATAATTTTTAATTTTTATTGAAAAAGTTGGTGAAGTAATAACCTTGATGAACGTAATGAACTGTTTTATGAAAAGAAATGAATTCAAAAGTAATTTGAATCAACTATAAAATAAAATTAAGTTAAACTGATCATTAAACTTTCTATGAATATCTAAGATCCTTAAAATAATTTTAGATATTTGGAAAGCGTGCTGGAACTAATTTGAATATACTACTAGATTTTATTATATCATTTTTTGGGGAAAAAACATGATAAATCATTAACCAAAAGCACTTGTAGTTGGAGATGCTATTGGTCTGCTTAGAAAGGTTTCGAAGCCAAAATTTGATCTTAAAGTTGAATCAGAAAAGAAAGAGTAATGCTTGCTCTCCATGTGTGCTTAAATTGTACTCCATATTGCCTATGAGGCAAGGGATAAAAGGCTGGACGAGATCTCACAATCATCTTTCCTAACTTAATAGTTTAATGTGCTCTAGTTTGCTGGAGATTTTTGCTCGGTCACTTGTTGAGTTCCCTCCGTTTGTAAGCCTTTTTAGACCAATTTCAGCTATTATTTCCATAACCATGTGGAATTTACGTTCAGGTTAAAGAATATCCTGGTTATAACTTTATTGGCTTAATATATGGCCCCAGTGGTGAAAATCAAAAGCGATTAGAAAAGGTAAGCAAATCATTTTAGACCATAAGATGTTCTACTGAAGATTATCTCCATTTTCCTCAACTTTTAATACATGTTTTCATTCGCCTAACGTATCAGGAGACTGGAGTCAAAATGCGAATTTGTGGTATTAAAGCAGAGACAGGTGAAAAGGTAAATCCCCTTGACCCATGAAAGTCGTAATATGGTCCATATATCAGTTATACACGTTCTGGTGTGTCATCTTGTTCATATCTTTTATTCTTATTGCATTGTAAACTAGACGACTATATTTTAGAAAATGGGGAAAATAATTGGTCACCAAGATGGAGAAAACTTCTAGCAGTGGCAATATAGTGTCATCCCTTTCTATTCCCCTGCAAGTGGAACGCCACCTTAAAAATTACAGAAAATAAGTAGTATTTTTTTATATATTGATGATCAAGTGTCCAGGCCAAATTTATACACAACTAATCTCATAAGACAACCACTTAACCCTACAACCCTACAACATTTTATTGTCAAGAAGTAGGTGGTTACTATGAGTTTAAATCCATTTCCCAAAGTCTCTTTTTACTTTTTCGCCGGTCTCAAAGACCAATAGGTTAACCTATGGTGGTTATTTTGTCTATAAGTTAGAATCTGTCCTCTGATAATCTCTCTGAAGTCTGAAGGCACCTCAGGGATCTTTAATTTTGCTGAGATTTAAAACGTGAGGGAGATGTAACCTATAGTTTAATTTGTCCCCCTCTTTTGCAGGACGAAATTAAACCAACTGATGGACATGAAACTCAGAATGCTTATGAAGAGCTGTATGTTTACATGTCAGCTGATACATTTGATAAAATCGATGCTGCAATTTCTGTTATAGAACTCCTAATCACTTCAATATCGGTTAGTCAATTTCTTCAAGATAATGAACTAATCTCTTTCATCTAATTTGAGATAATTTCTGCTCATTATTGATAATTTCTCGACTTCTTCTCACAGGGTAATCTGACCACTGGTTCCACATTTTCTGACTTGGTTTCTACGGAGGTAAGCTCTTCCAGCCAAGCCGAGGGCACTACAATCTCAAATATTGGTCAGACTCCGGTGCCAAACCAGGGAGTTATGCAACAAGTACAAGTTTATGCGCCAACTTCTGTCCAAGGGCAGTTTCATTATCCTAGTACGTGGTTCCCAGCAGGCCCTTCTCACAATTTGACGCCTGCTCCTGGATTTATTTCCCCACAAAATCCTCCATCAGTTAGGAACAATCCAATCCATTTGTCAACACCAACCTCAAACATTTCTAATGTGCCATCATCATTTGCGCGTCCACCTACTCAAATTCCTTTCAACCCAGCTTTCCATGGCCCTCCTGTTCATCCTCCCAGACAACAGTTACCTGTACAAGACTTGCAGCAACCTTTCATGACTCAAACCAGTCATGTTGGCCAGTCCAGAGTTCATGGTTTGACGATTCAACGGCCTCCATTGGTTCAATCTAATGTTTCAAATCCTAACTTCACTGGTAGCGGTCCATTACCTTCAGGACTACTCCCGAATATGCCAGGATCAGCAGTTCCCAGTAGCATTCCACCAGCATCACTGCCTGATCGCCCATTGGCACCTATCATGGTTTCTACTGGTTTTTCTGGACCCACAGTTGGCGGTTCAGCGTCTGTGGGTCCAAATAACATGGGACAGACGGCTCTATCACTTGCCCCACCCTTGGGACCTCATACAGCTCTGCCGCACGGTGTTAATTCTTCTGGCGCAGCACCTGCAAATATGGATGTATATTCATCTTTTCCTTCTGGACCATCCAACCCCCAAGCAACGGGCGTTCATACAAACCGCCCTATTGCAGCTCCAGTGCCGTCACCTCAGATGGGGCATCGCCCACCATTTTCAGTGCCTTCAGCACATAACCCTGCTGGCAACTTCATTGCTGGATCTGCTTCAAACCTTCCAACACCACCTACAAATACAAGTAATTTTACATTCCAACCACGTGGTCCACAAAATCCACCTACTCAAACAATTCTCAATTTAAACATTCAGAACCCTTCAACCGTACCTACATTGCAACACCCTGCATCTGGGGCACCCTCTTACCATCCAGCGGGCCCAAATTTTCCCAGAGTTGGTAATCAACCATTTCCTGGACCCCAAGCTGGCAGCCAGATAGGTAATAATCAAATTCAAGAGATTGCAGCTTCACATCCTATTGGTATGCAAGCCTCACCTAGACTTCCTGCTTTCCTGGATCCAGGGCCTCGAACACCACTACATCAGAGAAACTTCAGTCCAGCCATGCAAATGCCAAATTTGCCAGGAAATTTTCCCCACAGACCAGGGAATCCCATGCAACTTGAACAAGGTTTCCCCATACGAGCTACTCGACCTGAAGTCCGCTTTGCTCCTCCACAGTTTGGTGGCAATCTGACGTTTTGTTCTGGTAAGCCACCTCCAAGTTCGGGAGGGCAGCAAATTTATGATCCATTCTCCCCCACATCTGTGTCAGGCGCACAACAGCAGGGGAGGAATCCTGCGAAATGACAACTGACGAACTGCACCAGGTTTTGTTAAGCCAGGCTGCCCTGAGTTTATTGATTGAAATTTGTCACGGATTCTCTGTATTCAAGTTTTACTAAAAAGAATGTGAAAAATTACCCTCGCTTCTAACGGTGAACGATAGTTTACAACTTCTATGGTGCACTGGGTTAGATTTCACTTATTTCCATAATATCTTTAAAGTTTCTAGCTTCAATGATTACATTACATGATATAGCCCTTGTGGTCTTTTCCTATGCATCTTTGTGTTGAATGCCACAGTTCTGGAAGCCGCTCCGAGTCTTAAGAGAGACATTTCATACTAGGAGTGCAAGATTAAACTGACAAACTAAATCGATTTGGTTGGGTGATAGATTGGTTCAGTTTGATAAAAAAAAAAAAAACGAACTCCATGAATGTGTCTATATATTTATTTGTATTTTTCTAAAACCCTTCTTTCATTTTTCCTTATCCTAAGCCCTTCGGTCACCGGTTCGTAGACTTCTATCTTTGCAGTTGCTCTTTTTTGCCCAGCCTGCCGCTACTTGACCTCACGCTCAGAAATCACCAAACCGAGCCGACAGAATCGTTGGTTTACAGTTTAGTTCGATGCAGTTTACATTCTTTTAGTGGATTTATTTCGGGTTTTGCCTATGGTTTTAAATATCTGTCGACACATTGACATTTCTATCGACATATCTATGTTTTTATGAGTTCAACATCGACCTGAGGAGTAAATCGACATTTCCATCATATTAGAATAAAATCTACAAAATAAAAAAAAATCAACAAAATGTCATAATATATACCTATATTAATATTAATTATTTTTTAACTAATTTAGAAATAGGAAAATGTTTATTTGTTAAATTAAATATTTTTTATGATTTTTTTTAATTTTTTTAATTTTTACAGAAATATCAATCGACATCGACATTTTATTGATATTTCCATCGATATTTTTATAAAAATTGAGACCTCGACATTTTGATCGACATTGACATTTAAAATCTGGGCTCAAACTGAGACAATAACTTTTTTAGCGAGACCATCTGTTTAGTGAACTTTAATCCACTATTCTCAAATCTTCTTAACATCCGGAAGTATCTTCTCTTCTTAACATCCAAAACTATCTTTTCTATATTCTGGCAATCTCATCCGACAATTTTCTTATGAGACATTGGAGGGCCAAAACAATGAATTATTTTAATCAAGTTCAAACACGAAAAAAATCTATGCAACCAAATCTTTTCTCGAATTTAAAACCGTTGGATGCTTAAGAAATTGAGGCACTGAATCTTGAAAAAATACGAAGCAATACAAAAGAGGGAGAGAGGCATGCAGGAAACCGTGGTTCTAAATATCCACCGACACGTCGACATTTCCATCGACATATCCATGTTTCACTGGGTTCGACATTGATACATAATACGATGGATAAATCAACATTTCCATCATAGTACAAGAAAACCAACAAAATATGAAAAGTATCAACAAAATGTCACTAATATATGTATAATATTAATATTTATACATAATATTAATATTAGTTATATTTAACTAATTTAAAAATAAGAAAGTGTTTATTTGTTAATTTAAATATTTTTATTATTTTTTTAATTTTTTTACAGAATTATCCATCGATATCGACATTTTATCTATATTCCGTGTTAATAATATTTCCATGAAATTGATAGCTCGACATTTCCATCGACATTGACATTTAAAGCCTTGTTCACAACCACCGTTAAATTTGTCAAAGAGAGAGAAAAGAGGGAAAAAGTTGGTAGGAATCTCACATTGAAATTTAACAGCTAATTACTTTTTCCAAAAAAAAAAAAAACCAGAAAACCCCCTCTTGGAAACTGAAATATTTAACTAAATTATGACCACGAAAAATGAGATAAAAAAAAATCTTGGCAATAGCTAAATATTAAAAAGAGAGAGAGAGAGAGAGAGAGAGAGAAAAGACTGTTTAAGCACTCCCCGTAAAAGAACCTGATGCTTTTTCAGAATTGCAAAATCGTTGAAAATTTTAAAAAATATTTTTAAATGATTAAAAACATCTTCATTTTTCACCATTTCAAAAATCAGCCCCGCTCTAACATAAGCTGTAATCTTGATCCGGAAAAGGCCACCTCCAATAGCAATTTTTTTWAAAAAAAATTAATCGTTTTTTCTTCAATGCCCTAAAATCAGATATCTGCTGCACAAGACGGTTGAAGACTAATTATGTACCCGTCGTGAAAGTTGAGAATAAGATCTCTAATCACATCATCCATACAATTTGTTCATATTTTGACACCTCGAACATCGTTTTGACCAAATGCAGTTCCACATGCAGGACACTTTCGATTCCGGCGTTCAATTCTCTGCTGAATGCATGAACTGCAGAATAGGTGATAACACTTCACAATCACAACCTGCCAAGATCATCAGCAAATATATCATTACATCATCATAACATACCGGAAAAAACATCCCCAACAAATCAATATTTGTATGGATCTATGTGATATCTTACCTCCTTTGGATGATCATTACAAATACTGCACTTCAGAATAGTTTTACAGGAATTAATTTCATCCTGCAATTTCTTTACGGCAGCCTCTCCAGTTTCAGAAGTCAACTTGGCAACTTTACTATTCAGTTCCTTTAACTCTTCCTCGAGCTTCTCCCTGGCACTTCTGTTGACAATTGAACTTTGAATCAGAAGCAGATGAAGTTTCAATCATTGCAGCCATATAATATACAGATGTACTTGAATAGACGTGATATTATACCTCCTACTCTTTCTTACTCACAATGTCCTCCAAAGAAGAAACAAATAGAAAATCGCAAGTACCACAAATATGCAGCTGCTGGTACTTGCCAGTGTAAATACTAGTTTTCTAACATGTCTGGAGCTTAACATATTATGAAGACCGCGACTACATTTGTGACCACAGTAGTGCAGAAAGAATGAAGATAATGTGTGACTTCCTTTCACATATAATACAGATAAAAATAATAACTGATGTTATTTTAACATAAACTAAAACTAGTTAATTTAAACCGACTGAAAATGCACCTAAGACAAACCTTTCACTCTCCAGTTCTGCTTCAATATCGGTAATCTGCTGCTGCGTTTGCTCATAATCCTTCTCAGAAGAAGAAACTGCGGACTTGAGCCACTTCAGTTCCTTCTCAGCATCAGCTAGCTCCCACTTCGCAATTTCAAGGTTAATGGTAAGATGTCTTTCTTCTTGTGTAGATCTAATGACCTCTGTCAGGCTGGCCTTCATCTGCAGAATAAAGGATCCTTATACTGATGATTGATAGAGAGGTCATTGCCATCATTGACCAAGGAAAAGAAAATCTAACCTGATCTTCACTAAGTGCAATCTTAGTTCTAAGAGATTCGAGAGATGCATTAATTTGTTGAAGCTGTTTTTCCAAGGCCTGCTTTTCAGAATGTAAAAGGCTCTGAACCTGCTTTGATTTTACGCTTTCTGAAACTAACTGCATAAATCAATGATCAATTAAAATTTACCGTCAAGTAACTTTAAAGACACATGCAGTAAATCATTCAAAATCTGAGAAATAACTAGTGCAAGTAAATAAAAACACAGACCTTAATATTAAGATCATCCCTCTCCGTCACCTGCTGTAATAAATGCTGATTCTGTGTCTGCATATCTTCATATGCTTGACCAATTGTCTACAAGAAATTAATTCTACAAATCAACCATGGGGGTGGGGGGAAGTTTTGGAGAGAATTATATAAAATTAGCTGGGGGGAGCTGAGAAATATCAATAAGGAGAGTGCAACAAACACAAGATAAGGCACCTCTATTTCTGATATATAAGCCTCTGCTTCCCCATCTTTAATTTTAATGGCCTCAGTAAGCTCAAGAATATCCCTGCATGTAAGAATTATAAACAAAAACAAGCTGGAATGTCCCCAAAAAGGATCATAAAAAAATGTGGGAGATCAAACAAACCATGCTCAGTTACCAAAATAATTGCAACAATGATAATTTTTTGGCAACTGATTCATTCAAGTCCTAAATGTCCCAAAAGAAGGAAAAAAGGCAAGTACCAAACATCATTACTTCATGAGAATTTCAAGTGCTCAAGAGATCACATTCTGAAAGAACAATCATTAGTTTTCTAGAGATACAATAGAAACGGGTGTACCACTAACATACCCCATACTGATCAAAGTTTGGCTTTACTGTGCAGCTTGCCCAAATTAACTCAAAACAGTTGAAAGCTTAGCCTATTAAGATATAGGACATTCTGACCAACCCCCTAACCCTTATTCGTTATTGAAATCTAGATATATGCTCAAGTGTTCTTCATTCATCCAATCTTACATCAACATCCTCCAATAAACCCCCAAATTAGAAAAAGGAAAACTATTTCTTGCTCAATGAGTGAGGAAAAAAGCCATTTGCACAATACCCTGTTCAATAACCAGTGAGAAGTTTATGTCTAAGTAGATTAAATAAGATTAGATAATCTGGAGAACAAACCTCTCTGAGGAATCAAGGTTAGATCGTAACTCTGCTATTTCAGTTTCTGCAGCGGAAAGCCGTTGTTGACAAGCAGCTTCAGCTTCATTCGCAGCTTTCACTCTCAATTCAAGGCTATGCTCATCCAAAGCACTTTTTAAAACATCAGCCTGAGAGCAAGCTCGGCGTTCTGATTCTTTGATTTCCACCAAGTTTCTATAATAAAATTTAAACCACAACGTGTTTGGTTTAAGAAGGCAGCATGAGCGTTAGCAATTGGAACAATAGCACAGTACACAGTAGACTGTAGTCACACAAACATATCAATCTTTACCACAATGTCCAACAAGTTTAATGCATACTTTAATGAAGAGAAGCCCAACAAAGTAATTGATCAAGATACAGCATGATTTCCATAAATATTAGTGAACAGGCATTTTTTTCAAAATTCTTCTTGGGAGAACCTCCA
>NW_019104592.1:560757-607440 GCF_001995035.1 Momordica charantia
AAACTGTGGGGAAGAGCACAAGGACTGTACGCATCGGCTTCGCAGGTGAATCCGGGTCTGTTAATGGCGATGAATTTCGCGTTTGTGAGTGGGAAATACAACGGAAGCTCACTCACAATCTTGGGAAGAAACCCATTCATGGAAAAGGTGAGAGAGATGCCGGTGATCGGAGGAAGCGGGCTGTTCAGGTTTGCCAGAGGCTACGCCGAAGCCAGAACCAACAAGGTCGATTACAACACAGGGGATGCGGTTATTGAATATAACATTCACGTACTTCATTATTGACTCTCCCTCCCTCCATTTCTCTGTTTAAGATTTTATTTTTCACTTTTCAATAATTTAATGTTAAGTAAGTGGGTTTGGTTGTTGGAATTGGAAATGGAACCTTGCTTCTGATTCTGGTTGGCTGTAGACTACAGTAGCTGTGTTGTGTTCATTGTTGAACTCTGTGAATTGCACATTCGAGAAATTCTAAACAATGATGGAAAAGGAGAAGCCTTTAGAACATAAAAGGCAGAGTGGTCGCCGACACTTCAATTTCAATTGAAATTATAATGGGGAAGGAGAGAGAGGTAGTGGATGATAATTAGATGGTGAATTAAAGGTAGAGAGGATGTGATGATGACGATGATTGGATGTTTGGGCGTGAGATATAAGGCTGTTTCCCATTTTCTTCAGCGTCCTTCACGTTTTGTTTGGGCCTAAATTTCAATTTCAAAACAAACCCAATGGGCCTGCCCCTCTCTCCTCTCTAATGTGGGCCCGTTGACCTCGAAGTCCTTTTTTTTTCCTTTTAA
The DNA here is from genome assembly GCF_001995035.1 of Momordica charantia. The sequence continues at coordinate 561,555 of NW_019104592.1, forward strand.
ATTTAGGTTAAATTCAAGCGGATGGATGGATTGAAATTGAATCATGAATGATGATAGGCTGACGAATGCCACTTTCAAGCAAACCAAACGAGACTTTTCATCGCCACGCTACCCAATTTTCTATTATTAAAAAATAATCTTCAATTACCCAGTTTTTGATTGATTTGAATTTATTCCATATTTTTGTTAGTCAAAGTCGAATAGCATGACATAATCCAATAAATTATAGAAGAATTATGTAACACTCTGGTTAAAATGAACATAGTTCAACAATAATTGGAATAAATTATAAAAGAATTACGTAACATTTCTGTTAAAATGAACATAGCTCAACGATAATTGAAATAAATTTCAAATCAAAAGATTGTGAGTTTGATCCCTACTCTCGGTACTAAAAAAGAAAAATAAAAATGCTCATAATTTTTTTTATTCCTTTTTGATAACTTGTACAAACTTCTAAAGTACACTCACGTATTTTCCTTCATTAATTACTCATTTTTCCGCCAAATTTTCTATGGCTAAAAAGATCTTCAGTTATTCTATTTGTTTATTTTTGTAAAATATATATCTTGGGTCCGGTCGGCGGCGCTATACGACTTTTCTTTAATCTCATTATTTTTATTTTTATTATTACTTTTATTTTTTCTGAATGACATTCTTTTTTTTTGGTTAAACATTGTCGATGACTGATTTAAATTTTGTTCCATCTTATTTTTCTTTACTATAATATAAGTTTGGTAAAAGTTGAATGGCATAATGGAATCCAATAACGTAACTAACAACAACTACAAAATTATTTTGGAAGAATAATGTAAGTCTATGAAAATTGTGCTGCATTTTCAGTTTTCCTTTAACTAAATTAAAAAGAAAAATCAATCTAATAAATTTAGCAACGTATGAACCATTTCATTCCGGTATGAAACAAGTCGTTTAAGATTTAAAATGAAATGATCCAAATTTGAAACGAAACGTTCCATATTTAAATGTTACAACAGCTACCTCTAGTACCTTGAGTATCTCCACAATTGTATCATATTGTCTACTTTGGACATAGTCCTCACGACTTTACTTTTGGTTACACCCAAAATGAATGAAGATAGTTGTCTTCTCTTACATACCTCATGATCACCCTCTTTCCTAGTCAATGTGAGACTTTGTTTTTACTCCTTTACAAACTCAACAATCCACCAATCCCTCTCAGGCAGTCACTCATCCGTCCCTTGGAAGACGAGAATGTGAATAATATATTAATAAATAATAATAATCAAACCATGCACGAACCTATAAGTGGAAACATGAGAATTAATTAGTCAAACACGTCCTGCCCATTACGCTGACCGACTTACTACTCCCTGCCACGTCACAACTTTGACTCCAGATCATATATATATAGATAGAGCCTCTCTAGGTTCCTCATTCACCAAGTTAAGAAGCTCCAAAATAAAAAATGGCAGCTAAAATCCATCCTTCAACCACGATCATTTTCTGTACTTTTCTTTTCGTGTCGTCGATGGCATCGGCCATGGCGAAGGAGCAGCCATTCGCAACAAACCTGGACCCCAAAGTGTTGAGGCTGAAGAAAGAGAAACTGACCCATTTTCATATGTATTGGCACGACGTCGTTGGGGGGAGCAAGCCGGGTGACAAGCCCACGAGTTTCAAAGTGCTGCCCGCGCTCAGGCTCAACGACACCACAAATTTCGGGCTGGTCAACATATTCGACAACCCATTGACCGTCGGCCCGGAGCCGGAGTCGCAGCTGGTGGGTAAGTCGCAAGGGCTCTACGCGTCCGCCTCGCAAGACCAATTCGGGCTTCTGATGGCCATGAACTTCGCCTTCACCTACGGCAAATACAACGGCAGCACCATCACCATTTTGGGACGGAACGCCATCCTCGACACCGTTCGGGAGATGCCGGTGATCGGAGGGAGCGGCCGGTTCCGGTTTGCTAGAGGCTATGCTCAGGCCAGGACCCACTTTGTCAACTTCACCTCATTGGATGCCATCGTCGAGTATAATATTTACGTGTTGCATTATTGATTTGGGACACCGTTTACTCGCTGTTCATTTGTTTACTCTTCTCTAATTTTTGTTTTTGTTTTCTGATGTGATGTGTTGGAAATTTTAAACATTTTATATTTATTCTTTTTTGTTTTGTTTACTCGTTCAACTTGGCCAGCATTCTTCTTATTAAATAGAAGAGAGTGGTGGCAGCCTGTTAAAATTGGACTCTCTGATAATAAAAATAAATTTTTGTGGGAAATTAAATTCGATCAAATTAGAAAAATAAAATCGTCTCTAGTATTTGTTTTCTTTAAACTTTTATTAATTTCATATCAAATTATGTATATTTTATAATTCATTAAATACAAATGAGAATATTTATTTATAATGACTAGTATACAAATTTATTAGAAGGTAAAAATTACAACATTTAATCAAATTTAAGACAAATATTGCAATATGACTCTTTTGGTTCATCGATCTTGACCAGATCTCATTTTTTAACCGGATGCTCGTTTGAGCTTTTGTGCTATGATAGCATATCAATATTCATGGGATTCCATCTCAAAACCAATTGGCTATGAGAGGAGTAGCCAATGTCTATTATAAACCTATGTTAGGTCCCTTTTTTTTTCAACATGGGATTCTTAACCGAAAGTACAATTTAAATGAAATTAAAAATTAATGTTAAAAATTAATAGTATATTTATTCAAGAGCTTTTTGAAACTTTTTTTTTTCCTTCCAAGAGTATATTTATTCATGTTATGCTAACAGTTACAAGTTTATTTTCTATATATTTTATGATGTGCTTTTAAATATGTAGCCAAAATATTATACAACAAACAAAAATAAATATAGTAATTATTATTATTATTTTGAAAATAGCTGAAAATTTCAAAAGTATAGAAACGACAGATAACAATAATTTTTAGGACAAAGTAGACTTTTGATCCGGAAGGTTTTAGGTGTCCAATTTAATCGTAAAATTTTAAAAAGTTTACTTTTAGTTTGGAAAATAGTTTAAAATAGTCCTTAAATTGAGTATTAGTTAACCAACGTAAAAATAACTTGTTGATGTGTCAAATTCTAAATGACAATGAAAGTGTAATTTTTTTTTTTTATAAATTTTTAACTATTATAGTATTGGGCTTTTCTTTTGATTATTTGGCTTGTTTAATTATTATTATTTTATTTATTTTTCCTTTCTCTCTCTTCCTAATCTTCTCATTGAATTCCCCTTCATCTCCCTTCTTCTTCTCCGGCAAAGCTTGCCACCATCGTCACCGCCGGCTGCCGAAGCCTTCATCCTCGTTCTTTCATTTCAGATCTGGAACATTTCGGTTTCAGATCTGTTATTCTCTTGCTTCCCTCTCTTATTCTTCTTCTCATATTCTCCGATGAACCGCCGCCCGACTTCGTTCTATATCTAACACGAAATAGTCCAAAAACGTTTAGATCTATAACGTTTAAACCATTTCATTCCGATATGAAATAAGTCGTTCAAGATTTGGAACGAAACGGTCCAGACTAAATGTTACGGCAGCATACGATATGTGATAGAAAGATATGGTGGACGTGCGCTCCTATTAATCCTTTCAAATCCATACCTATTTTTTAAGACAGGAAATTTCTCTCGAGGAAGAAACAATAAAAAACGGGAGCCAAAGGCAACGGATGAATAGTGTGGAACGAGAAGTATGTGCAAAATCTAGATCCAATAACGACGACGGCGATGGCGGTTCGCCGGAGAAGGAGAGAGCGGAAGGGGGAGAAGAAGAACGAGAGAGGAGGCCGGAAAGTGCGGAGAAACAAGAAAGATTATTTGTCATGTCACATATTGGGAAAATAATGACCACGTCACTTTTTTTCTTAATGGATTAATAATCAATTAGCTATTTAGCTTCAAACACCGTATATTTAGAACCATTTTTAAAACTTCCATGGTTAAAAATTTCACCTAACTCCAAGTCTCATTCACCAAAAATACATTTTACTTCATTTTTATAAGTGATTTTTAAAACTAAAATCAGCTTCTTCCTTTTTTTTTTTTTTTTAGTAAATACAATTATACATAAGGGTGGACATATCTAATGTCGAGTTTATTCAAAATAAAATCGGTGAAATGAAGGCCTAAAATTGCTATTTGTTAAATAGGGAACCAAACGACACAAACTGGAAGTTTCCACGTAAAAGAAGCCATCACACCAAAAGCTTGGAATTCCTGAATAATATACTGATAAATAATAATAATCAACCATTGCACGCTATTGGTGGAAATATGATTAATTAGTCAAACTCGTCCTGCCCATTACGCTGACCCTCTGCCACGTCACAACTTTGACTCCAAAATTTGAACTCAAATCATATATATATACACACACACAGTAGAGGCTCTCCAGGTTCCTCGTTCACCAAGTTAAGAAGCTCCAAAATATAATCATAATTATCATCTTTAATTTATTCGAAAAGTGAGAGGCATGGCAGCTAAAATCCATCCTTCAACCAGGTCCATGATCACTTTCTGTTTTCTTTTGGTGTCGACGGCATCGGCCATGACGGAGGAGCAGCCATTCGCAACAAACCTGGATCCCAAACTGTTGGGGCTGAAAAAAGAGAAACTGACCCATTTTCGTGTGTACTGGCACGACATTATTGGGGGGAGCAAGCCCGGTGACAAGCCCACGAGTTTCGAAGTGCTGCCCCCGCTCAGGCTCAACGACGCCGCAATGTTCGGGCTGGTCAACATATTCGATAACCCATTGACCGTCGGCCCAGACCCGGCGTCGCAGCTGGTGGGGAAGTCGCAAGGGCTCTACGCGTCCGCCTCGCAACACCAATTCGGGCTTCTCATGGCCATGAACTTCGCCTTCACTCACGGCAAATACAACGGCAGCACCATCACGATTTTGGGACGGAATCCCATCTTCGACACCGTTCGGGAGATGCCGGTGATCGGAGGGAGCGGCCGTTTCCGGTTTGCTAGAGGCTATGCTCAGGCCACGACCCACTTTTTCAACGCCACCTCATTGGATGCCATAGTCGAGTATAATATTTACGTGTTGCATTATTGATTTGGGAAACCCTTTACAGCTTGCTCTTCATTTAATTTGTTTTTGTGACGAATTCAATAATAATGTTTTCTGAAGATATAGTTCGCCTATATCTTGGGACTAGTCGAGTCTTCTCACAGGTTCAATTATAGTTGGAAATATTCTCGCTCAAGATATTATTATCTTGCTTCTAAGTATCCTAACAATGCTACTAGGATTACACAAAACTCTTTTTTCACACACGGGTCACAACCACTCAAGTCTTTTTTAGTTGGATTATGTACAAATGAAACTTTAACAAAAAGATTCTATTTATAAAAGGTCAAATATCCCAATGCTTATAGGAAAACAATGTTGTCCTTATAAATTCCTAGTAGGAATTGGTACTAGTGTTTGAAAATTCTTTTTCTCATACGATATAGGTCATCTGTTTTGGCTTCATTATCCCAACACTTTTTTAATTCCAAATTGTGGAATAAAGTTACGTAACAAGAGGGTAAGATGGACCACTCATTTTACCGTGCTTCTTTTTCCTTTTATATGCTCCCTTTTCATTCACAAAATAACCGAATATTTATTTACTTCTACCCTACAATTTTTAAATCTCAAGCTAGTCTAAATGTCTAATATAATTCAATCAACTGCCATTTCTTTCTTACCTTTTTATTCTTTATTTTTTTTCCACGATGACACTTATCTCCTTTTTTTAATTATATTTTTGAAAACAATAAAACAATAAAATTGAGAGAAATTCCTTTTTTCTCACCTCACCCATGTCATCAATTTTAATCTTAAACATTTAATAAAGTAACTAATAAATCACAGAAAATTAAACAATAAAATATTGAAATTGAACAATAAAGCATCTCCGTGTTGCTGGTATGTTCCAGAAAAATAAAGCCCTTGAGAGAGGGAGAGAGAGGGAGAGAGAGACAAGATTCTCTCTCTGTATCTATATATATATGTATAAATAATAGCAGCTTACTATATCACCAAGTATTTGTATAGGTTAAATTAAGGATGGCTCGATACTACAACAACTGGTATTCTTATTATTGGGGGGAATACTTTAACTTGACGTTCCCTCCGGTGGAGCTGTGCGTGTTCGGGGTGATCCTGGTGCTGGTGATGGGCTTCTCATGGTACATCTTCTACGACTCCATTCTCCAGGAGTTGATCGTCCAGCTCAAGCTGTTCCTCCTCACCGTCCCCCTGCTGCTGCTCCTCCTCCTCCACCTCCTCTCTCTCGGCCTCCCCTTCCTCCTCCCTCTGCCGGAGCAGGACTCCCTCCACCGCGCCGGCGCCTCCCCGTGGGGCGTCGCTCTCCTCCTCATCTTTCTTCTCTACCTCATCTCTCACCAGTCCCACTACCACCAACGCTGGTTCCCTTTCGGATACAGGCAATAACTTTTATAATATTATTCTGTAATTTTATGACAATAATAATGTCTCTGCCTCTGCATCTCTGTTACTACCCTGCACAATTGCAAATCAATATTTCCAGCGTAAGGATTATATTATTAGCTCATTGCACTTAATTTTAATTTATGACTTTCTGTTTTATCTGTAAATTAATTTTTTTAGAATAGATGCTTTAACCATTTGAGYTATGTTCGATTTGGTCTATAAATTAAAATTTTCATGGAGAAACAATTGGAATTTTTATCCTCCCTAAAGTTTAAAGCTCTCCATCCACTTTTAGAGGTTCGGTTCTCTTTGGCCAGCTTTTTCGGTGCATGGATTTTATATTCTTCTTTTACAAGCCTTTTCTGTGCTTGCAAAGCAGAATTACAAATTAAAAAACAAATCCCAATTTTTATTACGATTTTGTCAATATTTTTGTTGTCTTGTGAATTTCGTATCTTTCTTTATCCACCCTAATTTGTTGTGTTTTTTTTTTCTGAGGAAAAAAGTTTGGTCGTCGCATGTATATATATTATTTGGTATCTTATCTTAAACTTGTAAAAGAATTCATATGAAGAAAAAAGAGAGTAGAAAATTAAGGCCTGAATATGTTATGTGATCCTTGAAGTTTTATGTCGTTTTTCAATTTTGTTAGATAATATTTTAGAAGTTTCAATTATTAAAGGAGAAGAAATGAGAGTCGTGTGCATTTTAGTAACATCATATCCCATGAATCTACAACATATTAAAATTGGAAAGTGAAATTTAATTGAATTTATTTTTTATTGTTAAGTAATTGACCATTATATTATTCCATTTTGATGATGATATTGTTGATTGAATTTTCTTTCTGAAATATTGGAGATAAAATTGAATCTTCAAATGTGGATGAAGTAGTTTTTCGACCATCTTTAAAGAAGAAAAGGTAGGCCACTTTGAACCTTGACACCATTCTTTATATGGAGTAGCCCATAAATCACACATGGGACGAAAATAATAGAATCTCGAGGAGTCGAAATTATCCTTTTAGCAAATATAAATCACAAATAAAAAAATTCTATGGAATAATAAAAGTAGAAAAGTCCTCCAAATGGTGTCATGTTATTCTATTATTTGTATATTGATAATTTAAGAAAAGAACTATGATCACTGCATGATGCATGGTAGTCGGACAAGTATGCCCCATTGTCTAGTGATTTAGGACATCTCTCTTTCAAGGGACCGACAGGTATTCATTCGACTTTCCCGTGAAGGTAGGATATTATAAAAGGAAGTTGATCAGATCAAATTAATTATGGTTTTTGTTTTCAATAAAGAAAAAAACTATATTTACATTTTAAGGATGAAATGAAAAAATAATTATAGTTTAAGGATATGGAAGCTATAATTTTGGTTGAGATTCTTTTCAAAGCATAATTAATTAATTAATTAATTAATTGTAGTGAAGATTGGGATGTACAGAACCTTATTTGTAGGGAGCTCCTAACCTAACATATGGAGAGGGAAATTTCCTAAATCAATAAGTGACCACAATGAGTATTAAATCAATAGGAAAATAATAAAGAACTTTATTATTTCTTTTCAAACCTCCAGGTATAAAATACTTTTTAAGACAATCATATATAAGACAGTTTTTGAAATAAATCATATAAAAATAAAACTAGTTTAATTATATCAAGTTTCTATTATATTATTTATATAAAATTAATGTTAAATGCTGAAAAAATTATTTTATGTAAAATTATATGATTAAAAAAATTTAAATTTAAAGATTCAAATAATAGTCCTGGTGCCAGGTAAGTACATGGAGTCTTGTAGTATCACCTACGGTTGTGTTCGAGCTTTATGGTGGTCAAAGTGTTGCTCAATCAGACAATGAACTCCTATTATATCCCCTACATGCATTAAATGAACTATAAAATATATGTAGGGTACGAAATTAATTAGTTTTTGGAAATGTTTATGTTATTTTTGTTTGGTTAAAATGAGTGGATAAATTAACCAAAATTGAATATATACAACATTATTTAAGGTTAGGGTTAATTTGACAAAAATTTAGAATTTAGATGAAAATGGATAAACCTGTCCGTAAAATTGGAGATCAAGGGTCATTCTTCGCGATAACCCCAAAATTTTGGTTAGGGATTTACGTCAATTACCCCTTTCTGCACTCTCAACTCTCAAGACGGCCATCGAAGTGCAAACTTCAGATCAAAAGAACCTTTCAAAGCTTCATAGAGTGACAATGAAAGCTCCGGAGCTTTCAACTCCAACCAATCCGACGAATACTGGAGATTGCAAGGACAGGCCCCAAAAACCGCCTTTCAGACCTGCTAAAGATGACACCAAGCTTGTTCTCCAAGATCCGGTTCTCCAATTCTTTCCTTCCAGTTTCATTCTTGAATTTTGTTGTATGAATGGTGCACGAAATTGACGGTTGTTCCTGTTTCTTTTCCCCCTCAATTGTTTTTGGTGGTAGATACGGAGGTCAGATCCAATTGAGACGGAGGAAGCCGTGCTCCGACCGCCTCCCTTCAATTTCTCTGTTCCCAAATCAAAGAGCCCTTCTTAAATGGGGTGAAAATGTTGTTTTCTTATTTTGATCTTCGTTTGCTCTTAGTCCATGGTCACCTTGTGGAATATCGAACAATTGATGAAAATAGAAGTCCATTTCTTTGTGCGCATTATGGTTTTTTGCCCGAGTAGTTCCACTATCCAGTTGAATGAAATTACGCTTCCAAGTTATATATAATTTTTCAGTGTGATGGTGAAAACGAAAAACGACCCTCATTAGTCATCAATGGCTTCATCGTGCGCGCCAAGTGTTCGACGAAATTCTTACGTAGAAAGTAAGCTTTGGAGACGACCAACCACTTCACTTTCTTGTCATCAGACGCCTATGAATGTTGATTTGCTTTGTCTGTTCGGGCTGTGGAGCCTTTTGGAGCATTCAGTGGTGATCCCAATCTACAGGTACGCACTCGCTCTGCATATCCTCTTACTTCACTCGCAATCCAAAATGTACATTATAGGGTGTTGGTACTTATACATGAATGCAATTCATATACCTCGGAATGAAAAAAGAGTAGCTTATGGTTTGTAGGAATGAAACTCTGCAGAATGTTTTTGAAAAGAGTAGTGTATTGTCTGTGGGAATAAAAGTACCCACATGTATCCCCATGCTTGGCATGGTCTGTAGTCCATTCCCTAACTGACTTGCATTGAAGCCAAACAGGGGCGGAGTAAAAAATTTGGGCAAAATATTACCTCATCTAAAAAACTTTAGATAGTGGAGGGTTGAAAATGAGTTCAAACTTTGGTGGCCACACATAGTTATGATGTAATATGTTATGTGGTTGTCTGCTGAGAATAGTAAAGTTGCCAAGCTGGTCTGGACACTCACGGTTTTAAAAAAGAAGTGGACGAATTAGAGAAAAATCTTGAATATCTTAAATCGTTTTTGAACTTTTTAATCTAAGGCAAACGAAGAGGAGAAAACTTTTTCGCTCCACCCTGGTGTCCAAGTTAATCCAAGTCGAATTAGGCAATCCAAATCCCTGACTCCTTAGATCACCACCCTAATTAGCCTAGCTCATGAGATAACCGGCTCAAGTAAGCAGCCCACAAACTAAGGTTAGCCCTTAGCAGACCTGAAATCATTTGAGGAGCTTCGAGTAGGAAAGATTGGCTAAAAAATCTTGTTACGCACAAGCTCTTTTGGTGTTGGGTTCTATATAAGGTTACTTGATCACTTATGAATCATCTATGATCTATCAACAATTAGCAACGATGACCCTCAAAGCATCCCCATCAAGTTGCTTGTGAACCTATAGAGAAAGATCTAACAAAAATACACTTGTTGCCACACACGTAATGTCATCCTAGCTCCACATACGACTAAAACTGTGATCTCATTATTATAAAGAGTTTGGATAGATTTTGACTGGTGTCTAATAGTGCTTTTCCTATCGCAATTACTACTTAAGTACACTTATCTTCTCCAATATTGTAATGCTATTATTGGTTGATGCTGACGTGAACCGAATTAGAGGAGATAAAAACAGAGAGAGAGAGCTGATGGAAGCAAAGAACCTGAATAGGAGAGCTGAGAAGACAGAAGTAGTGCCACACCAACCCAACAATAATTATAGATTATTAAAATAGCAACATTAATATTATCCCATTATAGTTCTACCAACATTATTCATTAATAATTAAGGTAGCAAATATGGCACAAACTTAACGATTAAGATATCTATTCCTTCTATATATCTATTCATTCTATTAAGGTCGGACGTTCAAATTTCACTCCATATATTTATTGTATTAAGAAAACAATGCATTTAACTGAAATTTTCATGACTTTTTTCTTAAAGTGTTATCTTGATTTGGCTCAATTTCACTATGGTTTACATGATTCTGAAGGTTTTAATTTAGTCACTGTGCTTCTAAAAGTTTAAACTTAATCCTCATTGTTTGGCTCAACCTCACAAATTATTCCATAACCATTTTTTACCCACTCAAAAAACTATTAATTTTGCTCGACTTTTTCTTTAGATCCAAACTATAATATAAGTAGCCCATATAGTTTCCAAAATTAGAAACATAGAGTCAAATTGAACTTAATCTTAAATCATAAAGACCAAATTGATAACTTTGAAACGGTAGAGTCTAAATTGAGAATAAGCGTGAAAATAATCAAATTTGTAATTTAACTAAATTATAACTTAACCTTCTAGATATCAGTGCCATCCAGCCCAGACGGAGCCCAAATGGAATCTAAAAGTTTGATGAACCAGTCCAGTCAAGCCCAATCTGAAGTTCAAATTTGATGGATCGAACAAGCCCATTTGGCCACACTTCATATCCATATTTACAGAAATAAATAAATAAACTAAAAACATCACTCGAATAAGTTTTAATAAATATTCTTAAAAAAATATAATTTAAAACTGAGCATCAAGTGACTCGATCTAGACTAGACATATGAAACTGATCTAGTAAAACTTAGATATCTCAAATCTAGGAGTAGTTTACAATTTCATAAATATTTATTATTGGTATTGTTAAAAATTTATATAGATACATTAATTAGTTGAGTTAATGAAAAATGAAAATGTTTTATATGGAGAGTGGACCCACCGTTACGCGTTCCAAATACAAATACGCTGCACATGATTTGATGACTTGCTCGCATTCGCTTCCGTTGTTACCACGTCATCTCTACAGTTGAGACGACGTAGAGTCGTTCCTTTTTCCTTTTTACATTTCTTTTTTTCTTTCGTCAAACCCTAACCCCGATTGCAAGTGCAAAGCCCCCCTCAACCTCAAGATCGGTTTTTCCTATCGGCAAATCAGTTTCACGCACTCACTCATCCTTGAACCAATTCTAGATTGGATTCCTCTTCTCGTTTCCTGCAAATCTCCTTTTCTTATTTTCCCCCAAATTTCGGCCATGTCTACGCTATCGGACCTTAGTTGAATCCAAGATAATGATCACACTATTGCCGTTGTTTCGCACCTACTTTTTTATGGGTTTGAACAATGCCGGTGCTTCGCAAAGGTGTGCGCAGAGGCCGCGCTAGGATCCTTCCGAAGCGGTCCGACGAGCCTCCGCGTGTAGGAAATTACGTTAAAACTCGGGCTGCGCTCGCTAGAGAAGCTGCGGAGGCGAGACCCAGGCCAAGAACTAGATTGGCGATCAGAGAATTAAACAAGAATCAGGACGACGAGGTGATTGTTATATCCGAGAGGGATACTGGGTTGGAGGATAAAAAGGTGCAAGAGCTTCAGGAAGAAGAAGACAAGGGCGCGATGGGTGACGAAAGTGGCGGCTTGAGTGCTAACAAGGCTGCTGGCATAGAGGAAGAGGGTAGTTCAGCGCCTTTTCCGGAGAAGGTATGTTTCATTTTTGATTGACGTTTTGTTATTCTGATTGTTTGCCCCCCTTTTTCTTATTTGGTATTTTTATTGATATGTGTTTGGAGTAAGTGCTTGATTAATTGTGTTAACAATGTAATTGAAAAATATGAGCGTCTATCTTACAATCGGCAGACCGTAGACAGTGTATTTTACAAGTTTCTTTTTGGTGATTGTAGATGTCTGGCTAGCTCACATGTAATCTTATGGGACAATCACCTGTCAAACGAAATTTAACATCAAATTGTTCATATATAATACTGTAGTTGACGGTCAAAGTCTAACTTCTAAGTCATCTGCATTTGCTCCTTTGATCTTTGGCTGACCTATGATGGTTTACTTTAGGACTTATCCACAGTAATTTTGAACTCTAATGGATCTCTAGTTGAATAGTTTCATGATATCTAATATGCTTACTTGTAAATGTTTAGTGTTTCAATTTTATACGATCGCAAAGAAAGGAATATCCTCTTTATGACTTGTTCTATTGTGCTGAACTTCTAAAATTTTAGGTCCTGTTTGATAATGATTTCTGTTCGTAGAAATTTTGTTTATTTCCTCACAATTTCTTTACTATAGTTTTCACCTTTCTTAAACAAACATTTGAATTCTTAGCCGAATTTCAAAAATAAGAACAAGCGTTTAAAAACTACATTTTTTATTTTGTTTTCAAAATTCGACTTAGATTTTGAAAATGTTTTTAAAAAGTAGATGTAGATAACAAAAGAAACTCACAGGTGGGAGTAGTGTTTATAAGATTAATTTTCAATAACCAAATGGTTACCAAAATGAGCCTAAGTTATAGGACTTGGCATATCCTGGGAGTACCTCGAGTGAGTTTACTGTGCCCAGAATTGTTGTTTCATTGTAAGTTCATTTATTTTTTGTGGCCTATTTTAAGGTTCAAGTAGGAGGCTCACCAGTGTATAAGATAGAGAGAAAACTCGGTAAAGGTGGATTTGGGCAAGTATTCGTTGGTCGTAGGCTTACAGGTGGAAACGATCGTGCAACAGGTGCTGCAGCTACTGAGGTAATTGTCTTGGAAGTACTTTTTATTAATTAATTCAATATGTGTTCAATTTTAATTTTCAGCATCCATATAGTTTCATATCTTTACCTGTTATTCATTTATTTATTTCAGGTTGCTCTTAAGTTTGAACACAGAAATAGCAAAGGTTGTAACTATGGTCCTCCATATGAATGGCAAGTTTACAAGTGAGTGAATTTCTGGGTTTTATGAATGTTTTTCTTTTGATGAATAGAACTTGTAATTATACTCACCTCTGTTACTTTATTGAATAGTGCCCTTGGTGGTAGTCATGGAGTGCCAAAAGTACACTATAAGGGCAGGCAAGGAGACTATTATGTAATGGTGCGTGAACAGCTTCATCTTATTGTGGTATATGGTTTTCATTTTTTAAAAATATTTTTCCTTAAGTCCATATGTTCAATTTTCCTTTTCAGGTTATGGACATGTTAGGACCCAGCTTGTGGGATGTATGGAATTCTTCGGGGCAGGCGTGAGTTTCTTAAGCTTATCTCTATGTGGTTACATTTCTCACATATGTATATGTACATATTTTGCATTTCCTAACATTTTATCTTTACTTATCATTAACCTTAAAAGTAAAATGCTGGATAAATGCAATTTGCAGCTGCGGGATGTATTAGATTTGCATTCTTTGTTTCTGACAACGGTCTAGGGATTTTTATTAAATAAATACTTGAATGAGATTGGATGAGATCTTGAGATGACATGAGGTTGAGTAGAGGGATGTATACTATTAGGCTTTTAGAGATAACACTCAACCCATTATAGCTAATGCTATTACAAACTAAATACGAATAAGAATGCCATGGGTGTCTCTAGTCTTTTAGTAAAGAAAATTGTCAGTGCTTTGGTTTATGGATCGTGGAATATCAAATTTTGAACATTCATCTGCATGTTTGTCGTGATTGGATTTATGCAGCATGTCCGCAGAAATGGTATCTTGCATTGCAGTGGAATCATTATCAATCTTGGATAAGATGCATGCAAAAGGGTATGTAATTGTGGTTTCTTTATATTCATGTATTTATATTTTGGTTTACATATTTCTTCTTTAAAATAATTGATCAAATTTATAGTTCAGCATTTTGTATCTTGACCATTTTGTTAAAAAATGATCAATAGTTATGTGCATGGAGATGTTAAACCAGAGAACTTTTTACTTGGTCAACCTTCCACAGCACAAGAGAAGAAATTGTTTCTAGTTGATCTTGGATTAGGTGAGAAAATTTCTACGACTGTTATATTTGTGGCATATTTTTTATTGGTTTATTACTATTGCATAATGTTTCTTATATCATCTATATCTGCGAATCTTGCTATAGCAACTAAATGGAAAGACAGCTCTTCTGGACAGCACGTTGAATATGACCAACGTCCTGATATGTTCAGGTGGGTGATGTGTGCTTTCATTAACTACAAGTGCTATTGTGATCCTTATGACTGTTATTTTAATCCATAGTAATCATTTGCATGTTCCATTTGCTACTCAGAATCAACACTAGCATTATTTTTCTATCATGGGTCGTTATGTCTAATTATGTTGATATTGAATCAATGATCTTGATACTTTTTCTTGCCTATGACCTCAGAGGAACTGTTCGATATGCTAGTGTTCATGCACATTTGGGAAGAACTGCTAGTAGAAGAGATGATCTTGAATCTCTTGCATACACTCTTATATTTCTCCATCGGGGTAGGCTACCATGGCAAGGTTATCAGGTATTAAGCGTTGAAAGTGTATTTAGTATTGTGCTCAAGTTTTAGTTGCATTATCGAACTGATATGAAAACCTGTCCCTTTATGTTAGGGTGACAACAAATCCTTTCTGGTTTGCAAAAAAAAGATGGCAACATCTCCTGAAATGTTGTGCTGCTTCTGCCCTCCACCTATTAAAGAATTTCTTGAAATTGTGGTGAACATGAAATTTGACGAAGAACCCAATTATTCTAAGCTAATATCTTTATTTGAGGGTTTTATTGGGCCAAATCCAGCGGTAAGACCCATAAAAACTGATGGTGCCCAGAAGGTAATATAATTTCCCAATGTATTTGAATGAGGTTTTTCTTCCAATGTGCTATTGTATAAATTTTTCCTCTGATAATCATTGCTAGATTATCAGTCAAGTTGGACAAAAGCGTGGTAGGTTGAATATGGGAGAAGAAGACGATGGGCAGCCAAGAAAGAAAGTTCGTTTAGGTGTTCCTGCCACACAGTGGATTTCAGTTTACAATGCTCGACTGCCAATGAAGCAAAGGTAATGTTTCAAAGTGAAGCTTTCACGATGCCATAAAAATGCGATAATGAGTGTGACCTTTTGTGTTGACTCTCACAAATTACCGGGAGATTGTCAAACATGTGTTCTTCATCCCAAGAGCATTTATCTGATTTAGAGGATCTTATGCTGTGAAGTGTAAACTGTGAAGCATCTTATTAGTTCTTCCTTAAAATTTCTAATCAATTAAGAACTGTGGACTATTCTGTAATGTATTTTGAATGATACAGAGAAGGGGATATTGAGTTGGCATTCATTCCGTGAAAAATTTATAATGGCTTGTTCACAAAGAATTTTCTTTCTATGGTGATAGGTATCATTATAATGTGGCTGATGCAAGGTTGTCACAACATGTTGAGAGAGGAATTGCAGATGGTTTACTTATTAGTTCTGTGGCATCTTGTTCAAATCTTTGGGCATTAATCATGGATGCTGGAACTGGTTTTACAAACCAAGTTTACGAGCTCTCCCCCTTTTTCTTGCACAAGGTCATTTTCATTCTTTGAAGTTTGGAGTCAAATTTTCACTACCGAAGTTTTAAATTACAATAAATATTCCCTGAAAATTTGGAGACTGAAATGTTAAGTTATAAGCAGGAATGGATAATGGAACAGTGGGAAAAGAACTATTACATCAGTTCTATTGCTGGTGCTAATAATGGAAGCTCCCTCGTAGTGATGTCAAAAGGTTTGTTTGCTTTAATTATGTTTAATTTGAGATAGGTTGTTGCACTGTAGATTGATAATCTTTCTATCCTCTGTCCCCTGAACCTCCTTATTGTGATAAATCACAGGACATTGTTGTCTAGGTTTATTTGCACAATTAGGAACTGGTTTTATTCTTTTAATATTTCCTGCCTATTTCTCTATTGAAAAGGTCACAACAAGACTATAGTCAATAGAAGAGAATATCCTGGGAGGCATGGACATCCAAATTTTGGAAAATAATAATTCTTTGCAAAATTTGGGATTACTTTTTGTAACATGTGTTTAGTTTTTTTTTTTTTTTGCTCAAGTCTTAAGTTGATGAGCTTGGTTTTCTCTTTTTATTTTCTTCTGTACTTCCTTTCATCGTGATGAAAGTTGGTTCTTCATAATAGAAGAAAGAACATATAATTAAATGCGAATGTAGACAAACATTTATAGTTGCCTAGCAGCAGATTAAATAGATACTGGATAACGGACTTTATTCTAGTAGTCTGTTGGTTTGGATTTTAAGATGCTTTCATTCTATTATCACTTCTGCAGCAGGGTTCTTGCTATATGAATTTACGTATTTGTATTTTCCATCATTTTCATTCTCCATTTATCCTGCTTCTGCAGGCACTCAATATACTCAACAGTCATACAAAGTGAGTGATTCTTTCCCCTTCAAGTGGATAAACAAGAAATGGAGAGAAGGATTTCATGTGACCTCAATGGCAACCGCCGGAAGCCGATGGGGTGTTGTCATGTCACGCAATGCTGGTTTTAGTGATCAGGTTGAGTTTTGTTTATGTTCTCAGCATCTATGGTTAATTATGTTTTAGTATAACATTTTCTCTCAGTTTAAAGTTATTAATGCACAGGTTGTGGAGCTTGATTTCCTGTATCCAAGTGAGGGCATCCACAGACGATGGGATAATGGGTATCGAATAACATCAACAGCTGCAACTTGGGATCAAGCAGCTCTTATTTTGAGCGTTCCCAGGCGCAAACCTGGTGACGAGACTCAGGAAACACTGCGTACATCTCAGTTTCCAAGCACCCATGTAAAGGTACACACACAGCAGAACTGACATATGTGCAATTTGGAAATGGAAAAAATAGATTTTCTTAGGGATGTTTGTTTGTTGGTGCAGGAAAAATGGGCGAAGAATCTGTATCTTGCTTGCCTGTGTTATGGAAGAACTGTAGCTTAAATGAGATTTGATCCATCCCCCAAGGAATTCTAAAGAAGCAGCAGAGCCAGAGATTGATTTTGTTGTTGTTATGGGGCTTCCTCCCTGTGTTGTGATAATAGAAATAGTTGTTGCATTCCAAATCATCCTGTATTCTTAGCATATGGGAGTGGAGTTGGAGTACACGTCGGTGATTGTATATTAAATTGGTTCCGTCCAAAAGCTGTATAAATGGCTTTCTTTTTTCGGTTTAAATTTAGTCCTAAATTAACAAGTAAAGTATTCTGCCATTCAAGCTCGTCCATGTGTTCTAAAGAGTAATATAATAATCATATCAGGTATTTGAACAATTTTCCGAATTTCATTCCATTCCAGGTGCTGGGAAAAGCTATTTTATTATTTCATTTTTTATTATTCCAGGTGATGTGGTGATGACTTGTAAGGTAGTGGTATGCGCGCGATAGAGTAAATTTCAATTATGTTTTTCTTATTGTTTTTAAATGAAACATAAACATTTTACGAAGGAAGAGTTAATTCTAGATATGACCCTTCAGTCACCGACCCAATTCTATTAAAATTTTTTAAATAGATTAAAAAATTCAAAATTGAAAGAGAAATTAATTTCATCTCATCAAATGTAGTTGGAACTGCAACGTGTTGGCCATTTTTTTAAATAAATTTTTTGTTCCTGCAACTGGGGTTAAAATTAATTGTCATAATTTAAAAAATATCATAAGAGCCAAATAATATATAGTTTAATGATGTATTTAGGTAAATTTCTGTTTTATTTAAAGTACCCGTTTTTTCCTGCCTTTAAGGAAAAAGTTTTGCTATTAGAAAATGATGAAGTGAAATTGAATTTTAAGATTGTGGAAGAACGGGGGAGGGCAGGCGTAGGAACGAGAGTTGAGAGTGTTGGGTAATTAATTAGAGTAGCAGAAGGAGTGGTGCAGAGAGAAGAGAAGATGATGGCGTCTTCTTCTCATCTATCAGCCATTCCCCTACGCCTGTCTTCCACCTCCACAAGAACGAACTTATCCCACGGTGAGCGCTTTTTCCCTTTCTTCTCTACCCTCTAGAAATTGTTCAAGTTTGTGCCCAATTGTCGACTATCCTGCCACTTGCATTGCTGCACAGTTCTATTAGTAGAGGGGTTTAAATTTTCATCTCCGCTGCCCTGTGTTGTCGATCGCAGCACTTAATCCTCTGTCTTTTTCAGCTCTTGAAACCATGCGTATCCACTTAGTATTTAGTTTTATTTGCCGATTCAATTGTTTCTGGTCCCATTTATATGCTGAATTACTGATATAGCTGCGGACATAAAAGTTTCCTTATCCAGTTTTGGTGTGCTTCTTGTCATCTCCTTCTCCAATTGTTGTTTGAGACCACATTATTCTTCCGTTTCTGAAAGTTTTTGCTGTATTGATTCACTTGTCAACTTCTTCCCCAAATGGTCATTGAGAATACTGTCTTGCTGAGCTAGTTAACCACGAGCAGCAATACAACTGCTAAATTATTCCCAAATTATATTTTAGCTCGGTTTCAATTGGGTATTTGTTTCTTGTCAAACCTCAACAGCTAAATCAAAGCCAATTGTACTTAATGGGACCTCAAATTTGGACAATGAAAGCTGTAGTAGTGGAGATTCTAATACACCATCAAAACCACTTAAGGTAAGGATCTCCGTTTACTTCTTTGTCTTTTTAGATTTTTTCACGGCAACAACAGCCCATTCAAGATAGTGATACTTGTTTTAGTTTCCTTATTGTATTTATGATTTATAACCACAATTCTATACTGGGCAAGCAACAAGTTTATGTTAATATTATCATGTAATGTATTTACTGTGTAATGTGGATCTTTTGACAGCTATGATTTCTCACACTATCTATGACTGATTATGGTAGATTTAAGTTTTTGGAATGGTTGTAGACTGCATTTCATCTTTGATGCATGACTTGGATCAGAGCCCCTTAGATTTTTGGATGAGACTGACCGACAATTGTATTATGTCTTTGGACTATAAGGTACAAGAGCTCTGTAGACTTGGATATCAGTTTCTGAAATTAATTGATTGACCATATTCCAGAAACTGACACCTTTAAGTGCATTTCCAAATCTTTCTGTGATTTGAATCATTTGATATTTTTGTAATATAATCTAATCTTTCTGTGACAGCATTCAGAACTTAAGTCGATAACTATTATTTACCACAGGGAACTCAATTCTTGATCAGTCGCCGATGGTGCCTCACATGTTTGTGTTCATCCATGACACTGATAAAGGATTTTGGGGGCACGACTGGAGCTAGTGCAAATACCATGGATGGAAAACCTGTTTGCCGAAATTGTGGAGGAAGTGGTGCTGTACTTTGTAAGTATACCTTTTTGATTTGTTAGAATCTTCTTTGTTCCATGGATGGAATTTTTATTATTCTTTCATGGAGGCAGTTGAACTTGTTTAGTGCTGGCATTTCTTTACTAGTTATGAGGGATCGTTGAGGTTTAAATTTGATTTACTTGGAGATGGTGTTGATGGAGTTGCATTTATAGCCTCATAACATGTAGAAGTCGAGGAAAATCCATACGATGTTGGTAAAATTTCATTTCGGTATAATATAAACTAGGTAAGGAAATTGATATTAATTTTCTCTTTCAAAATACACATTATGGAAAACTTTCAACAATTTGACATTCTTTATTTGCTTCATTATTTATGTTTCCTTGTCTAAATTGTCATCAAGTTCTTCTTCTTATGAGCCTATCTTGGAGTTAAAAGACTCATTTCCATTTTCATTTTTATGTTGCTAGTTATTGAGCAATGCTTGGAATTTCCTTTCTAAAGATGTATAGAAATTTGAAGAGAATATACATGCAATAGCAAATTTTCTTTATGGTTTCCTTTTTCCTTTTATTTATTTTTATTTTTATTATTATTATTTTTTATCAACTTTATCTATATGGGCTCCGTATTTTCCATAGATGCTTACTGTTATTCTTCTTAGGTGACATGTGCGGTGGTACAGGCAAATGGAAAGCTCTGAACAGAAAACGGGCTAAGGATGTCTACGAGTTTACAGAATGTCCAAATTGTTATGGTAATATTCATCTCGATGTACAAATTACAGTGATCTCATCTATGAATGCGACATATCTTTGCATTGTTTCAGTTTGATATAACTTCACATCTGCTGGTACCTGGAAAGTAATGTCCTCTTATGCTGTTTCTGATAGCCTTGGGAAAATTGACTTTTAGTTCATTTTTTTCTTGCAAATTTAGGTACTTGAATCCATGATCGTTTGATCTTGCGAGATACTGAACTGACCTCTTAAGATCCCTGGACAATGACCAAATTCTGTTCCTAATTTACAAAAATTTCAAAAAAATAAAATAAAAAAGAAAAAAAAGGAAAGGAAAGAAAAGAGGGATTTCCATACCTTAAGCTTCCATTATTGCATTCATCACCTGTTTGTGTTATCGCACTGGCAATATCTATATTTTTATTATTGCAACTTGCACGGGAGATTTGTTATTTCGTTTTATAATCTCATCTCTCTTCTTTTATACTGATTTGTAATTTCTTGTGCAGGTAGAGGAAAACTTGTATGTCCTGTTTGTCTAGGAACTGGTTTACCAAATAACAAAGGTCTCCTAAGAAGGCCTGACGCACGAAAATTGCTCGATAAGATGTACAATGGTCGCTTGTTACCAAATTCTTGAACTTCATCTCGTTTCTCACAAATTAGCCTGTCTAGGTGATACATGTATAACTTGTTTCAGCTGGTATAAGTTACATGATTGTAGTTTTTGTCATGGTTGGCTTCATGTCATTCATTGAGTGGAATAACGTAGGTATAACTTAGATGGCCATCCTTTTTGATGCTCAAAACACCCTCTAATCGTCAAATTCATTTTGTTCATACCAAAAAGAGTAGAGCATATACGTCAAATCACACTGTTCCATCCTCGTCGCAAAGCATTGTCAAACATGATCTAGTTTTCATAGATTACAAAGGGGCAACGTGAATTCAAATTTATAAGAAATTCAAAATCACGTTAATGCAAATGAAAGAGAATAAAGAATAGAAACAAAGGAAAAAAGATTAGGAAAGAATCAGAAAGAGACAGCAACAATCATGCCAACTTTTCGGTGCAGCAAAGTGAAACGGATGTAGAAGCTCAAGCCAGTATCCTTATGAATGAGGCAGTGGATTAAATATCCTTTGATGAAGTTACTTGTGATTGTGTTGAGCGAGGCAAGTGATCATCTAAAGAGAATTATAGTTTATACATCCTCATAGCTCTCGTTCAAGCCTTGGCCTCACTAAGATTCGAACTATTGATTTGTGTCGTTGAAGTTCGAAAGCCTTCAAAATCTTTGTCTCCACACAGTAGGCTTGAAGATGCATGCCTTGTATTCTTCATCATGAATTCCATATTGATGAGGATAACTTTCTGTTCATGCTACAAATTTTAAGCAAAATCATTTCATCCAACACAAACTTTAGGCTCACCCTTTTTCCTCTTCTTTTCACTTTGATCAAGTGGTTTGTTTGCAGCGTGATCAGTCTTGGAGACAATTTTTGATACTGTAAATCCAGCATCTTCAAAGAAGTTCGATTGGTAAGGGATGACAGAACTTCGAATAACAAACTCGACTCCCTCGTAAGTCCACCATAGTCCTAAGATTGCTTCTCCTTGAAGTCAAATAGCAAACCACCCGAGGCCAGCAACAGCAATGTCTACCCAACTTGAATCCCAACTACTACCACAAACACGAAATTCTCTTCTCACCCATTTTCCAAGCTCTGCAACTCGATCTTTACCTATAGGTGGCTGAAGCATGAAACATTGAGGATTCCTTAACAATTACATTTACTATAACAGAAACCCTAAACAACTACATAAATGTAAGAGAGTAAGGAAATTCCGAAGCCAACTTTCCACAAATATGAGATCAAGGCTTTCCAAAAAAGAATATGAAAACACTATGGCACCCCAAATGTTGCAAAATGAAAAACGAGAAGGGCAGTTAAACCACCGATTAACTATTCATAACATGATCATAAGTATCGAATAATAAAAAACAGGATCATAAGCATCAAACAATATCGATATGAGATAAATAATAGAAGCCATATGCACATTCTTAAGACTATGTCATTTAGGAAGCCATTGACAATGAAACTCGGAAGACGCTTACATAAACCAATTCTGGGACAGCACTCAAATTTCAGCAACATGATGCAAATGGTTATAGTGAAAATAATACTGTAACTGATTGCCAAAATCATCCTCTTGTATCTTGCTTGCATTTTCTATTTTCCCCATGTGTAATAGTAGATAAGGAGAGCCCACACTGTAACATAAATTGAATCTACAAATGTTTCTTCCACATCTAGCCTCATGACACCCGCAACATGAATTGTATGACCAGCCTAAAAAACGGACAAAAAGAATGAAATCTCTAGCACATTACTTAATACTAATGATCTCAACTTATGCTTGAAGTTAAAATTAATGTATATGCTATTTTGCATATTAGCCAATAAAAATTTCACTTCAATCCATATAATACATTTCAAAGATCATGAATTTATAGTTCAAGGAATATATAGCTAACCAGCATCTAAATCTGATTTAGATTTACCTTTATCCTGTAAGTCCTCGGCTTCAATTCCTTGCTAATGTGAACAAGTTTCTGCTCTTCCCTTGTCAATCTTGTCGTAATCTGGTGGGGATTCAGAAGCCCAGGCGTATCGAACAACTTGGCTTGACCCGGAAGAATGCCCTCCACTCTGATTATCCCCAAAGTTGTTCCAGGCACTGGTGCTTCAGTCAATTGCGTGATCTTCCCACCAACGTGCATTCCTATTGAATTAATCAACGTGCTTTTCCCAGCATTTTGTGCTCCAATTGCCCACGCATTTCCTCTTGGCCCAGCCAAACTAATAACATCCTCCACCAAATTTTTCAATCCCCAATCTCTAATAGCGCTTACCATGTGCAAGCTCGTTATCTTCCTTCTTCCCTCGCTCTCCATCTCACCCAGTGCTCAAATCTCGTGGGTTATAACGAGGTAGGCAACAGATCTATTTTTGTCACCACAAGCACCACTCTAGGCACATTACCTGATTTCCCCTGTTTCCAGACAGCTGAATTCTCCTCAAATTGTCTCCGACACCAAATTTGCTACCTTCTTTGAAAATGACCTCAACGACCATCAACACGATAGATCGGGTCCTCGTAGTCGACGCCAGCCTCCTACCAATAGTATGATTGAAATCGAAATCCGGTAACAAATTCTCTACTGTAGGACCCTTCACCTTCCCATGAAACCTCAATGAGTGGCACCGCGAGCATACGATAGGCGCATTTGGGCTTTCTCGATCGCATTATCTTCCGTTTTCTTATTCCCAGACTCGATTACGAGGCCTCTCTTCAGGGAATCGGAGCATTCAGACTCGTGATCAACGGGCACGAGATGCGTAAGCAATCGATAATTGGAATCTTTTCTGGAGGGTTTGACGAAGAAACCAGGATGGTTGGGATTTGGTGTCTTGCATGTGAACTCCACATCCAGGGCAGACGAGGAAGAATTGGGAAGCGGCTTCGTCGTAGTTGCCATCTGGGGCGTACTCATTTAGCACTAAAATATTTGGGAAATGTGGTCAGTAATAAAAAATTATATGTTAAAGTTAAAAGCTCTTCACTGCAATCGCTTCGATCCACCCCCTTGGGAGGGTAAAGAGCTTTCAACGCGGCCTCACTTACGTCTCTCTTTTTTTTGCAGGTTAAAAAGAATAAACTCATCTCATTCTAAAACCTTCGATGCCGACCGATTACCCTCCATCCACGGATTTGCAATCACCCTTTATACCTGGAAGAAGCCCTCCCCACTTGCTTCTCAGACCTGGAACACATATTTGGTTAAGATTGATGGCGTCGTGCAGGCGATTTCTGCAAGAGGAGGAAACAAAAGGGAAGCGAAAGGGAGAGAAAACAGGAGAGAAAATGCCACATCTACCCTAAAATAAAATTATATAAAACTAATATATTTTGCCATCTCATTTTAAAATCCATGTCAATAGAATCCGCCCATCAATTTAATTGCTGCGTCATCTTTTTTTTTGTTAAATATATTAATGGAAGTTTGACTTCACGTATCTTTTAAAATTGTTAATTTTTTAAACTTATGATCTAAATAGAAACCAATCTTCAAATTCAGGAACCAAAGGTGTAGTTTTGATTTTATTATTCTTATAAATGTATAAATGGGTTGCCATTACTGTGAATAATTTGTCATTTCTGTCATATATATTTGAAGCAAAAAATTATATTATACAAAAAAAAAGAAGCAGAAATGTAGATGATGATGAAATATCAAGCTTCTAACAATGCTGAACCGTAGCCTTTACAGAGATAAGTCTCACATATTGTACAAATTTTGAGAATGTATATATTGTTCTCAAATCTCACCGTACTCTCCATATTCGTCCTACAACCTTGAGCTTCAGTTCCTGGCCATGATTTCCAGAGCAGAACAGAGCCAAGTTCCTGTGAATGATCAATCCATCCTGACTGTCCCGAACCTTCCGATGGCTATCCCTGATGCTTCTCGGCGTACCTTGCCACATGAGTTTTCTCCCATTTCCACCAACTTCCAAACTGTAAGAAAATTTCTTCGCATCATCGTCGTCGCCCATGAACCGGAGGAACGCCATGTAAACAGGTGCTGTTCCTAACCGAAATGCTTCAAAGTGCAAACAGAATTGTCGTCCAAAGCAGTTAAATACCTGCAATAGATTCATATGAAAAACAGAGAATGTTAAATGAAATGCTGCTTCTTTCATCCTAAACACGAAAATCAGAGTTTATGCAGGAGATTCCAGCCATAAACAGAGAGAAACAGAGAGGGAGATCTCACAGTTAGCATCCATGTAGCATTTTCAACTTCTCGGGGATTGGATTTGACGTATCTATGGCTGAAGGAACATCCCTCATGCATATCAACCTCGTGATCGTCCTTGAGATGCATGACGAGGTACGGGATGTCACCAGTTACAGAACATTCACCTCCTGCATAAGGGCAGTTGTAGGGGCGATATTTACAGTTCTTCTCATGTTTAAGCTTGCTGTAGTATGGGAGCGTGTCAATGCAGCCTAGATTTTGGTACACACAAGGGAGTTCGAGCGACTCGGCCACCTTTTCCAGCACTAGGCACCTTATGTTTCCAAGCTCATGGCGGCACGTAGGGCAGCAGTTGTGAACCCTTGACTTGCAGCTTGAACAAAGGGTGTGGCCATTTGCACACTAAAACATAAAACTATATCAGCTGCTATGGGATTAGAGTTACCTTAAATGTGTTAATAAACTCAGCCACAGTGCAACTCAATGATTTAACAAAATAGCCTTCCATTTGAAGGTAGAGTGAAGCCAGCTAGAACGCTTTTTATACTTCATTGAAAACTATTTTCGGGGACAGAAGGATTTCTTAATAATGCACGAGGCCTCTAGGCATTAAACTTTGATTCAAGGTCACAAACTTATGGCATTTGTTTCAAGATTCCTTCTTGGATGGGCAAGCATTGTAAGTTCTGAAATTCATCACAATTAGAATATGGTACCTGGTAAATTGGAGGGTGCATTAAATCCATGCAAACAGTGCAATCTAGTAGCTCATGTACATTGTTACAATTCCTGCCAAAACCAGTGGAAGATTTCCTGGAAGAGACGCTTTTGAACTCTGGACGAGAAGTTGCTGCTTGAGAATCTATCGATGTAAGGCGCAACTCGGTCACTTCCTTGCAGAAGCTGGCCCCAGAAGAAGAAGTATGTTCTTCCCTTAACTTCTTCTGCTGGTACATCTCCTTCTCTCTGAATTCTACAATACTCATGGGATCTCTGAGATTTAGTTAAAAGAGAAGTGTGATTACCAGAGGGACTTGTTTGAACAACTTATAACTGGTTCCGTAGAAACTTTATGTTATGCAAGCATCTCAAAACTGGTTCCATGGACCAATTAATTTGTAGGAAGATCACATCAGCAATGTGGAGTTGATTCAATCATATTTATTGCCGAAGGTGCAATGTAAATTGCATAATAATACAAAAAAGGGATTCAATTCTTGAATCTCTGGAAATTACAAATCAAGAATTATCGATCTATAAAGCCATACGTATATTTATAACATACCAAAGGCAAAATTCGTATCCAGAAATCAAATGAAAACTAGAAGTGAGCTGAAATTTGATAGAGCAAGATGTGCAAGGAGGAAAAACAATTAAGGTTCAATCATTCTTCAATGCTTTCATAAATGTATTTATGAAAGCAAGGGATATCTTGTAACAGTGCAGGAAGTACAGAATAACCTGTTCAAAATGGAAACTATAAGGAAGAATCTTCAAGGTATTTTTGAATTAAAAATTCATGTTTGCATTACAATTTACAACAACTCAGTAGTCATAATTGGATGGAATAATTGTTGCCTTGTACAACAGAAAAGTGGGTTAAAGAGTGAGAAATTAAAGTTACATCAGCCCAACAGGAGCACAAAATTTTATTTTCTTTTGTAGTTTGGCAACTGTGATGGGATAAGAATCTATAAACAGAAAAGTAGAATATAAGGGGAACTAAAAGAAAACAACAATTTATCTATTAATAGCTGGTTTTAAAAACACCTCCGTTTAAAATTAATTGAAAAGAGCTAGCATTATTCCGTCTTAGTTAACAATCAAGAACGAAAAAGAGAAGAACTAAGCCAAATTCCCATGGTTTCGAATTGTTTAACAGTCACGAAGATAACCAGAATGCAGCATCCTACATGACAACAATGAAATTAAACGACGATAAATTTTCAACTAGCATTTTGAAGAATCAACAGAAGAGCAACAGAATGACGAACAAACATTAAAAGTAGACAAAGAGACCGCCGTACCCAGATGGAAAAAAATTGAAGCAGAAGCAGAAATTGCAAAATGGTTAAGAAATGCAGTAGGCAGATAAGATTCTGATCCCCAAATGCTTGAATATCCAACTTTGCGCCGCTCCGCCTTCCAATAATTGCAAAATTCTAGGGCCCCAAAAGGAAAATCAAAGGACGAGAAAGAACAAGCTGGTGGGTGGTGAGGTGGAGCAATGTCGCGGGCGAGGATTGTACGTGTGGCGCCTTGATTGGCACAACAAATCTCTGGAGAGTCAAATAATTTTGGTTGCTGAGCAGCCCCAAACGGATCGCCTACTGGTGATTGATCCTTTTGGAGAAAACATTTGATTAAAACAGAGAAATAATAAAGAAATTGGGGAAAGAAACAAGGAATCGAGCTCCTGAGGCACGGCGACAGCTAGCGTAGCGTTCTCGTTCATGGGAATAATTTTTTTAAGAAGCTTTTGAAAATGGGGCTATTCCTGTTCCTGTGCCTCGTCTTTATTAGTGGAGTGGCGCAGTCTTGGCTTTTGCAGACGCGAAGAAGCTGACATTTCCCGCACGCAACGTCTCCCAAAATTTATTTGCCATTCCCTGGAAATCTGGCCGTTAAACTGGCACCATTTTTTAAAGAACCACAGTGCTATAATCCACTACGCGTGAAACACTTGAAGCTCTACCACATGTCGGCTGTGGACTGGTTCCCCGAAGATGGATCGAATTCATTCCTTTTGTGTATTCGAGCTCACGTAAACCTGAGCGCATTTGATTACAAGTCGGCGTGATGTCCACGTGGTAGTGAAATGCACAGGAATCCAATGTAACCAAAGCATAAAAAACTTTGGTAATAAAACAAATTTGAGAATGGTGTGACCATTCCTGAGAGATTCAACTAATTTGTTGACTTAATTAAAATTTTGATCACATCAATGATGTCAATTTGAACATAGTTCAACTAATTTAGATATATATCTATCGAAACATTGTTACATATATTGTACTAAAAAATGTAATAATGACTAATTAAGATTATTTAGTTATAATTATTAATTTATTGAAATTTTTAATGAGCAAATTTGATTTTCCTTTATTTCTAAGTTATTGGATTCTTTCTAGTGGCTTAAATGTTGTCTATCAACAAATGTATCAATTGATTTTTCCAAAGGTCCGTTGTTGGATATATAAAAGTATTGTGATATGAAATTTAAATGGGGATAAATTAGTATAGAAAAAGAATTTTTTTTCCTCTTTTCTTCTTTCGAGAATGATCGAATATTATTTTTTTTTTCTTTTTAAACAACATGACATGAAACTATAATTATCAGATACAACTTCTATAAAGCTTAGAAATTGAATTGATCTAGAAATTTCTAACATAAAATCTTCATTCTTGTTATCTCACAATTAATAATCTAATCATATTTATATCTAAAGATTAGTTAGAATCTTTTTGTTAGTAATATTCCAGAAATCCGATCATCTAAGGTTGATCCTAGATTTAAAAAGTTCAAATTTATTGGAGCCTAACAACTTAAAAGCAATTATGGGTGAAAATTGTATTACTATTATGAAAAACATGCCTAACAAGTACATGATTTTTATTTACGTAATTAAAGAATCTTTTGAAAAATACTATATAGGAATCTACGACCTACCTGTCAAGATTCTACGTATCATCGTTTACTGATTTTTTAATTAATGTGAACATAGTTTAATTAGTCAATGTATTACTTACTCCTTCTTCCTACCGACTTTAATTGTTCTCATTTTAAAACATTAAAATTCAAACTTCTTCAATTAAATTATAAAAAAAAATGGAAGGCCCATATTTAACAATTATGATTCCACCAATTTATGGGTGAAATAGATGTGAAGAGAATGATGCATGGACTTTCGTAGGGGAGAGCATATTTTGGTTACCTTTCATGATTGAAATGGAAGTTGCTTTTGGATTATTTGAGTCAATACTGTGGCGAATATGTAATATTTACATCAATTTGATTGCAATAGAGACGTGTAATTTAACCCGAATCTAACTCATTATTAATATTGTTATAGAAAAATAGAACGGTCCAGACAAGATGTTTCCGGTCAGGGCCGATCCACGACAATGAGGGTCGGCCCATTCAAGGCCGACCAAGCCTTGGTGTCGAGGCCTCCTCCTCCACACTGAGGTGTTCTCGGCTAAGGCCAAGAACATCCCAAGACGTCTCTCCCAATCTCTGTGCCATCCGACCCATATTTGTCTTACTCCTATCCCGATTCAACCTTTGGCCCACAACGAAACACTTTAGGGTCCAAGAGCCTGGGTTGCATGATTGACCTAGGGTTTAAGTCATACAAACCCGAGGTGAGAAGGGAAGACCTCAAATAGAGGAAGAGTCGAGCATTAGAGGTATGTTGAATAGACTTTATTCCTGATATTATTCTTCTTCGATACTAACTTAGGCATTGGAGTCCATGTGGTAACAGCCACACCAATTCAGAGCGGTTTGATTTTACAGGTCATATAGTCCCTCTCGTTTTGGAAGAATTGCTATGAGTTTTACAACATATGGGGGTGGGGATCAAAGTCAGAACCTCTTGATCAAAGATATATGTCAATTATTGTTAGGTTCATTTTGACACTTGAAATGGCATCCTCTTAATTTATCCCATGTTAATTAATGACTGATGTAATTAATAAATTGTTAAAATATTTGTAGTTTTAATTTTTATTTCGTCTGTACTTTTATAAATATTTATTATTATTCTTATCATTTAAGAGATTATTGTGGTTGAAAAAAAGGATATATAGGTTGAATGTTACTTTTTACTGCAACCAATAATATTATTTAGATTTCTTTGGACTCACTTTTTAGTGCCTAGGTATAATATGTGTTCCTATTTACTATATCTGCAGCCATATTTAGAGTGATGCCCACTTTGTCGGCAGAGTACCACACTAATATTAAATTTTTGTACAAATTTAGTTGGAGTTTAAAACAAAAAAACTACGTACTACCCATATATCACTTGCTAGCAAGAGAGTTTGCGTATACCTAACTCCAAGGTCTTAGCGTTACTTTATATATGGAGAGAGAGAAAGTGAGAGATGCAGTCGAGAGGCCTTAGGCCCACCGTCATTCTGGTGCTTCTATAGTACTATAGAGAGGTGTGTGGTGCCTTCTCGACACATGTCAGGATCGTCTATAGGGTGTCAGCACCTCCCTTGCTGACTACATACTCAGTCGAGTTGTTTTGGTGTAGTCGACGCTTCAATCCAGTGCGCTTGGATCCTTTTAAGCCCTTCTGTGTGCTTGCACGTTGGAGTCTGATGTGTAAAAATATAGTGCAAGAGTTCATATAGTAGCAAGAGTTCAGGATAGGAACTAAATTCAAACCAAGAAATTAAATAAAATATTAGAATACGAATTGCAATTTTATCGAAAGGAAAGATAAAACCTTATCCAAGAAAAAAAAAATATGGGGGACAGAACTTTAAATTTGATGGGGAAAAAGGCTATTCTTTATGAAATGAAAAAGAAAGTAGCTTTTTCTTGCCATTTAAATTGCAAAAGAAAATAACTACGTTGAGAAGGAATCACATTCCGGGAAGGATATACGTGGTTTGCCATGTATGGTTCATTTTTTTTTTATAAAAAAAATAACACTGCATTTAGAAAGAAATAATACCACTAAGAGTTAAATAGTGGTGATCACGCACCACAATCAGAATCAATTAAAAAAATTATCTTCATTCAATGACGTCGGAGGAGAATCCTCAATAAATGGAAGGATCTTATAAATTATGGTATCCCTATGTAGAATTGGATATGAAATAATTACCTTCCAAAGTTGTCTTAATCTCCACCATGACAGGTAAGGGAGGATTAGGTAAATTCCCCAAATCATGTTGGCGAATCTCAATACAATAAAGACCGATAGCCTCAATAAATTCCAAAACGGTGTTTGAGTCGATCGCCACCGCACCTCCGCCATCGCCCACCTTTTGCTCCATTATCATTGCCACAATGTAAGTTTTCTGAACAAGGATGGAAAGAAGATGAAGAGTCATCTCAAGAAATCATAGGTGGTTGCCCTCTCCAATTTTGAACTTGATAACTCTTCAAAACTTCCTGATGACGAAGCCATGAACCATACATAAAAATGTTGTCTCTGATTTTTGTCAACCGCAACAGCACTGTTGACATCCAACGGGGAGATTTCGACACCTGACCACCATCCACCATTACAGAAACCAGCAGAAAAGAAGGCTCCTCCCCGAAAATTGCCTCCACAACAATAAGAGAGGTCTATGTTATATTTCGACGTATGCCTACTTACTTCTTGAAAAAATTCATAGAAAAACTGAAACAAAACAGAGACGGACACCATTTGAAAAAAAAAACTCAATCGGAGGATTGAGAGAAAACGCATATCCTTTGCAGGGAGGATAAGGAGGAGAGAGGAACAGACCATTGAACACTGGCCACTCCGCTACTCTCTTTTTTCTCTAACACTTCTGAAAAAATTAAGCCTTCACACTGTATGGTTCCATTAAAAACAACTACTTATTCGGTACTTTAAGAAAAGACCAACTTATTCCAAACTTACCTTGCTAGTAACCTAAATCAATGTTTGGAATAACCTAATTACTTAGACTCTCTTATATTTCAATTTTAACTTGAAAATAATTTGTAAGTTAATAAAAAAATGTATTATCTCTTAAAGCTCTCTCGCTCTAGTTTCTCTTCGCGATTATAAAATTTATTGTCACTTATTTTGGCCTTTGCTAGGAATCATATCAATTTGATGTATATATATATTTAATACCTAACTAGTCCATCGTTTTTTGGAGTGATATGTGGCTAGTTCAGCTATAATTGATTCAAGAAGTAGAATATGATAAGGATGAGATCCTACTTTTTTTTCAATCTGATTTCATTATATATTTCAATTCAATTGTTAGTTCTTCAATTTATTGTGATTTATTCTTGCTTCTTTTTAATATGCTTTTCTAGTTATAAATTCAACAAGACGTCTATCTTCCTTATTTATTTGTTTCCTTATTTATTTGTTTTAGAATTCGGAACTCAATTTAAGACGACACACTTTAACCATCATGCATAGGTTGAACCTATTTGTTCAAAGAAGCCAAAGAAATTCAAAATAATTTTGAGGGGAATGAATTCAAACTTGGTGGCCAACCTACTTAGGATTAATATCTTAGACGGTCTGCACACCCACAAATATAAAAAGAATACGCTTTTCTCATTAGTTAAGATTTTTTTTCCATTCAACATATATATTTAAAACCCAAATTTGCACAAGTCAAACAATGAGTTTATGGATAAGAATAGGATAAATTTCAAGGTTGAACTTATTGAACCCCTTCTACTTAAAATTAATAAACTCTGTTATATTTCACTTGCAAACCATTTGTAGTTAATATAAAAGATTTTATTATTATCTATAAATTAAAGCCTTCACCTGAAACTTTAAACTTCATTTGAACTCCTTTTTCCTCATATTGAATTGCCGCCTGATGTTCGCTAGGATCATATCAATTTGGTGTATGTATTAAAATCTAATTAATTCGATGGTTACGTGTTTGAAGTATATAGCCTAATTAATGAAGTAGAATATGATGGGGATGGTGGAAGCGCCCTAGTTTTTTTTTTTTTTTTTTTAAATATGATTTCATTACATATATTAAATAATTGTATTGGTCAATTGTTAGTTGGTCTTGTCATTTATTCATGCTTCTTTTTCAAGTGATATACTTTTACGTCATTATTATTTCAGTTATAAATTCATGGAGACCGCTTTCTTATCCTCATTTATTAGGAACTCAATTGATTAAGTGACTTTTTCCGAAGAAAACAATGAGCTTATTAGGACATGGATAAATTCAAGTTGCGTTGTTAAAGCAATGATAAGCATATTTTTAAAACTTTATTTGACTTCTTATCCTAATTTAAAAAATAAAACATTTAAGTTTTTTTTTTTCGTTTCAAAATTACTTGGTTTCTGATAAATTAAACGAAATCATAGTGTTTATAAGCTTAATTTTAAAAAATAGAAACAAAAAAAAAAACAAAATAGTTCTCAAATGGGTCCTATTTTATCCAAAGAAATACGATGGAGTTCAATTTGCCAAAATGAGAACTAATCAAATGGTCATTGCTTTTGGTCCCAAATTTTTGGGGTTGTTTTGGTTACATTTCTTTATAAACAGTTTAAGGATGAGTGATGTTTGGGGTAGTTGTTCATATGTGCCTGTGACTTCATTTTTTATCATGCAGTAGAAGACCTGGAAATTTTTGTGAGATTCTAACTTTTTTTTTATCATATTTTAAGAATGATCTCTAAACTTTTAATTTAATTTTTAATAGATATATTTAATTTAAAACTTGGCATAATAACTATTTATTATTTATATTTTTTTAATAATATTGCAAGCCACATAAATATCAAGCATACAACCCATAAAGAAGGAAAGAACCAAACATGTTGTACTGATGAAAGAGGCTAGAAAAGGGAGGGCAATTGTCATGCTAAATAGACCTATCGTTACAAAACTCATCAAATTTTGTGTTTTTCGTAAACTCAAAAAGTAAATAAAATGCTTCAAAATTTGTAAATCTTCTCTACTTTGTCCTCGTCCCTTCCCTTCCCGTACTACATTTTTAGAAACGAACGATTGTTAATATAAAATTTTATCTCTCTATAATTTTTTTCCACCGTGCTAATAGACCTAGACCTATCGTTAAACTAATAGACCTAGAATAGAAATTTATTGGTCATAAAATTGAAAATTTATAGATATATTTTACTATAAAAGTAACGGGTAACTATTTGTTAATTATGACGGGTGATCAATTTAGGAATTGTTGTTGGAGTAGGGGTATGGTTCTGAATGCAGTCGAAGAGCAAATAGAGTGAACGCAAAAAATATTAATGATTGTGGATGGATGAGAAAATATATGAAACTTTGGTCACTTTTGTTATGATTGATATATTGACCATCAAACAAAGTAGATAGAAACACAAAAGTATATATATTTTGTCTTCCTGAAACTAAACTAAACAAGGACTCCAATCAAACGAAAGCTTGAGCAAGGGATCCACCGCCCGCTCCCGTTTTACATTATTTACTATTTATTAATTGTATTGGCTATTGGGTCTGAACTTTGACGACATAACCGATGGAAATTAA
Organism: Momordica charantia; assembly: GCF_001995035.1. Next base: position 596,264 of record NW_019104592.1, read on the forward strand.
ACGACACAGGACAGATGCATTTGTATGAATTATAATACACTTGGACGGCACGTATTACTTAATCTGTGGGTGTGTTTTTCAGTTGAGCCTTCTGCAATTGGACCTGATTTCGCCGGCGGTTCCGGTCAAAGGGTCAAGATTTCCCATTCTAATCATGGACTGAGCGAAGGCGGAGAAGAACTGGCTCTGGCTGCCGGCGAAGCTGTTGACGATACTGATGGTGGGAGCCCCGGCGGTGGAGAACAGAACCTGGTCGCTTCCCAGCAGGCCACGGTTGTTTTGGAGATTTGTGAAGTAGTTGCTGTCGAACGTGTCCGGAGTGGTGGGGTCCAGATTCACGAACGTGTCTCTTCCGGGTTGGCAACTCTGCCGGAGCTGATCTGCGTACGTCGAGTCCAGGGGCGGGTCCGGGCTTGAACCGTCCAACCGATTGTCAAAAAATCTGCATCTTGATCGCCCGAACGTGTGTGCACCTATATTATATTATATTAAAAAAATAAAACACTATTGTAAATATATAGTATAAGAAAAGAATAATGGCGTGTGAGTTATTTAATTAAATTAATTACCGGATAAAGCAACGAGATCAGTGGTGTCATCTAGGCCAACATCACTGAACTTTCTTTGAAGTACAGAGAGATCCTCAAAAGGACTTGGAAGCCTATTCCTGGCTCCATCCACATTTGCTGTTCTGCTGTCTCTTCTTCCCAATTGAACTGTCCAACCCTCTCCTCCTGCCTAACAAATTCAACAACGTATTCCATCAAACTTACTGAACAAAAACATTAATCTGCATGCTGTGTCAATTATATTGAGATTTTTTTTTTTAATGGAAATTACGTTGGATCAGTACCAATGTAACAGCATCTCGAGAGGATAGGGCTAGAATGTCGGCACAGGAGACGACGCCTGGGCAAACATTCTCCACAGCAGTTTTGATGTCGTTAACGATGTTGAATCCTGTGATGCCTCCGTTTCCTGGCGCACCAAGCTCGCTCACCACGCCATCCTGATCCTCTAGTAGAACCGACCCGTCACATCCCTGTACCACCATACACATCCACATGCTTAGTTAAGTTGATAAGGGAAAATAATCTCTCTTCAATTTGAATAACCACACCTAAGCTAATGAGTCAGAGTAAATTTAATCCATCATTATGGAGTAAATTTAATTTATTATGGATATCTAGTACTCTCATCACTTGTGGACTTGAAAAATTGTACAAAGTCCAACAAGTGAAAATCAATAGTAAATAAGGAGGAATCAACGTGATACCATCTTAAATATGAATAAATGACCACAAGTGAAAATCAATAGGTTAGGATAAATTTAATTCATTTATGGATATATGAAAATATCTTCGTTATTAAATCGTGTTTAGATGGACAAATTTTATACCGTTAAACAAGAAGAATTTGAAGGGAAGAATAAAAAGTCAGAAAATTTAATTACGTCGACAAAGCAATCGTGGAAGTGGAGGCGGATGAGTTTGGCCCCAGCTCTGTCGTCACCTCGGAGAGCTTGCTGCACAACACCATGCACAATGCTGGACACATTGGGACATGTGGAGTCGTAGAAAGTGGAGCTCAGCTGAGCAGTGGCACACCCAACCATCAAACACAAACACAAAACCAAAGGAACAGTAATAGCGTTAAGAGAAGCCATATTATATAATGGAAGGGAAAGATAGAAAAAAGAAGCTAAATTGAGATGGCTAAGTTATAAAACTGAGCTCAATTAAGCTCTTGGTTTTGGGCTTGGTGATGGAGTATAAACAGAGCATGTCCTTTTATAGGCAAAAAGAAGGGGTGTGGTGATTACAAGCTGATGGTGCAAAAGATAAATTGAACGTTGAAAATACGCCACCCTTTTACTTTTCAAATACAAAAACTGCAGAGATTTGGATTTGCGGCCCCCCTTTGAATTTTCTTCGCGGGCATTTGATTGGGAACAGGCACAAGGCAAAAGGCAATAGGCAATAGGCAATAGGCCATGGCGGGGGGAAGAAAGATTCAATATTGGAGGAGTAAGCCAGCCACAAGCGAGCCTCTCAGCTCTTGCTTATTTTTATATTTAAACAAAGAAGAACATATTACTTCTTAATTTAATTTATTATTTTGGCTTTATCCAAAACTGATTAGCGGCTGTTGATTAGTCAAAAAACTTTGCTGAATTATTGGCTAAGGCGAAGTAAACTATAGAGAATGAAACAGGAATTAAAGTATAATTGAGTACGTTTGTCTTACTCCATTAAAAAAAATAATATGTATCTCTATCAAAGGGTTGAATTGAATTCGTAAACATGATTGTGATTCTGATAAGACAATGGATTTGCACGGTGAAATTCAGGCCAGAATATACCAATTTGATGTTTTCACTTTTTCAAAATCTTTTACCAATTACTAATCATGCTACTTGCTAGCTTCAACTTTTTCTATTTTTTCTATTTTTTTTCTTCTGAAAAATATAGTTTAAATATATACACATAAAAAGGAAAATATTTTTCACTCCTCAGAGTATTGTACTTCTAAACACTTACGTGGTCCAATAAATCTCAATATATATTTTCTATTTTTTTCTCTCCTCTCAAAATTTTGACCCTTTCTTTATCTCTATCTCTTTTTTCATTTCACAAAATTGCAAGTACCTCTCTTATTCATTTGTCTTATTTTTTTTATTTTTTAAAATTAGATGTATCTTTTTGTATTTAAAAAACATGAGGAAAAAAATAAGACAAATGAAAAGACAAATATTTTTTGAAAAGTTCAACTTTTTCCTGTATGTACTATTGGATTGTGAAAAAAATATCAAGTATTTTGTTTGTTGCAAGGAGAAAAACATAAGAAAATTTTGTTGTAACAATGAAAATAATATATATTTTTTGAGACATAAATATGTGGTATTGGAAAGTATACAATAAATTTGAAAAAAAAGATATAGTAAATTTGAATTAAAAAATTCAGTCAGACATAAAAAAATAAGGTGAAGCATTACAGAAAGTATAAAATTAGAAGAGATGAGCCTGAGGGATAAAAAAGAGGAGATATTGATGAGATATTAAAAATTAGTAAATAATAAATTGTTTGTATGTGGGCTATAGAGATGCTCTTGAATCTTCACGAGGTGAAGATTTTTCCAACATAAAAATAAACATGTACAGGCTATCGGGATCATCCTAATCTTATGTTAAAGGATGAATATTAATAAATCACCACTCAAACTAAAAGTTTAAATTAATCAATCGGGTGAATTTAATTCATTTATAGATTTCAATACTCCTTTTATTTGTGGGCTTTGGATAATTTCGCACGGTCATTATAAATGCGGAAGAAATAAAAAATGCGGTGGTTCGAACATAAAACCTCTCATTCTCCAACCTAATGTACTAATTTATTAGATTAATTTTTAATTGATGGTTGAAAACTGAAAACGTGTAAGTTGGAATGATGAGATTTTAGAGAGATTTTTCGGTTATATTTAATGAGTATTGAGTAGTAGGATACCACACACAGAAGCCAAAATAGTCAAAAAGAATTAATGATTGATAATTTAGATGCAGATTTAGAATGGAGAACGCAAGGCAAAGGTTATGTGTAGAGAATATCATATCTGGGTAATGTATTCAACTTAAATTTTACTTAGTCATGTTAATTATTAGTTTTTTAAAAAAAGTCATTGGCCAATAATGTCAAATCAGCAATGCCAGCTCAAAGTTTGGAACTTTGTTGAATGAATTCAAAATAATACAATAAAGAATTTGTCTGATCTGCGCGCGTGTGTGTGTTGAGCTTGTGAAAGCTGGGTGTTGATGGTTGGAGCTAGGAAGGTGCAATAATAGTCAGAGGAGGAGGCTCGGACTGGTTCATCTTCTTCCTAAATTTGCTCCAGAAATGAAGAACATGCTCATGTCCTACCAATCTTGGTTCTTGGGAAGTGGACAAATTATTTTTCGTTTACAACAGTGATGGACAAATAGATAAATAGCTAATTTGTTTTGTTTTGAGTTTTTAAAATTCTCCAAACCGCTAATTTGGACTAAGAAACTATGTTTGAGTTTACATCCAAATTTTCTAGAATGGTAAATTCACGTGATTGGTGGGCTACACAGATAGATGCATGTATAGGAAACCAATTGGGAGGGGGGAGGGGGGAGGGGACCCATGCTATTTCTCATCTTCAATTATTGGGTTTGCATTATTTCTAAATTCTCTCTCCACTTTCTCATCTTCATCAGCAAATTACTCGAATAAATTCTTCAAACTTCAAAATCTTGCCAATTATATGTTACGTTGTTGTTCACAGAATTCGATTTTAAGTGTGCAACCACAACCGCTAAATCTTTGATTTGTTTACTAATATGCAAACTGTGCATGCAATGGAAACCAGCAAAATTTAATTTCCCGATAATCAAAGTTTCTTGGGCTAACTGGAAAATCCAAATATAACTTATCTAATCCAATCTAATTAACAATCAAAGAAAGAATAACAGCCTTTGATTCTCTTCCTAGCATATGCCAGTACACACCAGCGCCACACACTCCTCAGATAGGGTTCAATTATTCGTATTATTTTGTAATCTTCAATATATTTTTTTCCTCTTTTCAAAAAAAAAAAATATATATATATATATATCACCTACTTTTTTTAATGAAGTTGGTATCCTTTTCTAAAAAAAAAAAATCTAATAAAATCATGAAAAGATGGTGTATAAATTAAGTTGTGAGCACGTAGCTATACAAAATTTAAAAGGATAAAAAGAGGTCAACATCTGTCGCAATGCATGTCTCATAAAGAACAGATACTACACAACTTTTTATTTCTCGTTTATTATGTTTTTCTCTTGGTCTTTGTTTATGACTTCGGAAGAAGATTTTAGCCGACGTTTACTTTTCGTGGTTGAAAATTTAGGCTAATTTAGCACTTTAGGGTCCCTCTGTTGGTATTCTCGTTTTTAAGAAATATAATCTTTGATAAATATTTTTATTTCTTGTTTCTCATTTTTAAGTAATATTTCCAACATTATGTATAAATTTCAGAAATAACAAAATCCAATTTCTTGTTTCTAGTTTTTTTAAGTATAAATAAAAATATTATTTTATCATTTTATTTATAAAATATATAATAAATATTAAAAATCAATTTTCATATAAAAATTTTAAGAGAATTGGAAATAAGTTGTTACTAAATTTTTATTTTTATTTTTCAATAAAAAAACAAACATTATCGAAAAGACCTTTAACAGCTTATGTATTAAATCACAAATAGTTATAATATTTTATTTAAAGTGGTAAATTTAAATCGAAATAAAAACTAAAGTGACCCGACATAAATTCCTATTTTCAAATATTATTCGAAGAAAAAAAAATCAATCAGAGTAAACTACCACAACTAGGAATTAGTTCTTTAGGGTCTAAAATATCTTCAAATTTGTATAGAAATTTTGAAAACAACGCAAACAAATTTTTTATTTCTTACGTTCAATTAGTTCTAACCTAAATAAAATTGTTGTTTATATTCTTACCTCTATGAGTATTCAGAATACTAAGAGTCATGCAATTCTATTTTTCTTTATAACAAATGAGGGAATAGAGATAAGAAGCAAGCACTCCCGACCCAAAAATTTATATAAAATTTTGTTAGCAAATACTAGAAGAAAAAATTTAACCAGAGAGGGAATACAGCTTGACTCTATTATGAAAAAAAGAAAAAAATCTTACTTTTTAATGATTAATTTATTTGCATTATATTTAGATTTACAATAAGACTACGATTATGTAGGTTGATCAAATGACAGTATAAGTGAAAAAAGGAAGGTGTGGTCAAGGTCAGGCAACTGGGTCCAATAAATAGACCTATTATTATTCCAAGGGTGTTCAATTAATATTTAATATATTCATGAATTTGACATTTTAACTAATCATGTCACTCTTCTCAATCCCTCTCTTTTTGGGCATCATGAAATTTATTTTATCGATAAGATCTGTGGAACACCAACTGGTATTATTGGAGCAGACATACAAACGGTTAGCAGATTTCAGTAATAATGACTAAATTAAATTATATACAGCAAAATAATTAGTTTACAAAAATTTGATTAATCAAAGTCCATTAGGCCTGTGGCATACATGCGAATTATTATTATTATTACTATTGAATAAAAATTTTGAAGAATGTCACTTTAAGCAAAGACTTTAAAGTCACAACACATGCACGTCTCTTTTAGGACTATAATTTTCAGTATATGGCTAACCTTGTAACGGTGTCGTTTTGTGTCCAGCTTTCTTTTGAATCTGGATTCTTTCAAACTCAATTCCAAATTGAACTTGTTTTGTGCACAAGTGTCATTAAAACTATTAAATTGTTCGTCGTCCTTTGTACTTTGATGAGATGAAATTGTCTTAAACTTTCACAACGGTTTACCTTCCAACTTTTTATATACATAATCTTTCAAGGGTCAAAATTACGGAAACACAAATTGACAAAGAAAACTTCAAAATTTTACTTTTTAGCTAAGAAAGTTAGGTGAAATTTGTTCATTTCTTTCCCCTTTTTTTTTCTTTATATTAAAAAAGATGAAGATGACGCCCCGAGACCAGACAAAGTTAAAGAAGCAAATAGATTCCTGTGGAGAGAATTTAGATCGAGAGAAATTCTTATTTATTTATGAAGTAATTTTAGTATGACTAAGCGGATGACTCACGCTTATCAAAATCACTATCATTTTAAAATGATATGTTTGGCAATGATTCTCAAGTGATTTTTAAATAATCTAAAATCACTCTAAGTGATTCTCGGTCAATTAATTGGGAGGTGAATGCCAAGTGATTTTTTGTAAAAAAAATTTAATAAAAAATCATTTTAAAATAATTATTGTTTTAAATTTTAAATTTATCTTCCTATTTCACCTCATTTGAATCTTAGAATTTGAGAAATTTTATTTTTTCTCATTTTGAGTTTTGTGTCACTCTAATTTTTTCTTTCAAATTTTTGTAATCTCTCCCTAAATTATTAGTTAGTTCTTCATCTGCTTTCTCTATCTAAATTTTTGTCTCTCACCCTCTAAAATTTTTCTTTCTAAGATTTTTGTTATATCTAACTTTGTTCAAATTCTCTCTTTAAACTTTAAAGATTAATCATTTAAAATCACTCTTAATTATATAAAAATATCATTTTAACAAAATGGCTAAAATCACCCATTATAAAATCATTCTCAATCATCCCTTAGCCTTAAACAAACACTTCTGGGATGAATTTGGGTGCTCAATAATCTTAAAATATGTTTCCATAACATTTTTACGTGTATATATATTTGACAATATTATATTATAAATGAAAGGACAGTAATAAAATAAAATTAAATTATATTTAATATATGATCATTCACTCCTTTTTAGTTCAGGTGGAGATGAAAGATCCAACATCTAACCTTGGGAGGGTGGGACTAAATCATCTCTTAAGATTTGTAAAAACGTAAGTAATGAGGATAAGTATCTTAAAAGAGGCTTTTTAGGTAAAATAAAATAGAATATCTTCATAATTAAAAATGTTATATCCAAAATAGATAATATCATCGATTATGAAGAGGGTTTGTTGCCTTGACCAATATCATATTTCTTACAAAATTTTATCTTTTGTATATATTCTCTCTGACAGAATATTTCCTACCACTCGCCCCCCTTACCCATCGCAATCAAATAATTGAAATCAAATTCATATGATAACGTAAGTTACAACACACACTACTTTATTTTAGTATCATCTCTTTTTATTCAACATATGGAACAAAAAGTATAGGTTTACATATAATACATACACCAGAATATATCCGTAGCATGCCATCCTTCGAAAGCTGCAACAGATTAGAGGCCAGTCTCACAAATTAAATCTTCCTCTCCCCACCCAAAATCCACATCTTTTAATTAATTTCACAACCCACAAAAACACCCCCTTCCTTATTCTCTGGTAACAAATAAACGACGGATTTATATATATATATAATACACTTTTTGGGACGAACCACTTCTTTTCTTAATATGTATGTACTGTTTAATTAGGTGTTTGTTCAGTTGAGCCTTCGGCAATTAGACCTAATCTCTCCCTCGTCTCCGGTCAAAGGGCTGATATTTCCCATGTTGATCATGGACTGCCCAAAGCTGTCGAAGAACTGCTGCTGGCTGCCGGCGAACATTTTGACGATGTCCACGGTGTCCTCGCCGGGGGTCGAGAAGAGGACCTGGTCGCTTCCAAGAAGGCCGAAGTTGGACTGGAGGTTGGTGAAGTAGTTGTTGTCGAAGTCGTCGGGAGTGGTCGGGTCCAGGTTCAAGAAAGTGTCTCTGCTGCTCGAACAAGCCTGTCGGAGCTGGGCTGCGTATGAGGCGTCCAGGGTGTTGTCTGGGTTTGAAACGTTTAAACGTCGGTCGAAAAATCGACATCTCGAACGACCGAATGTGTGGGCACCTACCACATTATAGGTTAGATATCCAATATATGAATTAAATTTACTCAAGATCCATTAATTGAGGGGTGATTTTTTTCAAAAAGAAAAGAGAGGTGATTTATTACACGAATGATTAGATCATATTATTCCAACTATTTATCCCCAACATCTTCATTTCTCTCCTACATGTCACTGTGGCCGACAAACCAAGATAAATTATTTTCATAATATGTATATGATTTGATTTAAAGGGTGCAAAAAAGTAAGCTGCCTCAATCATTAATCCAGAGAGAGAACGTATATGTTGGTAGAAATTAAAACTTAGGGTATTTGGGGAAAGAAGAAATGACTGTTTGATTTGGATTATGAATTGAATGTAAGAAAATTCTATGGGACTCAAAATGTAGTAGAAATAGAGAATAACAAAAATATGTTACGCGTCTATAGATAATAAAAAAGTTACTAGATTAGATTTTAGATGCAGACAAATAAAATAATAGAGGATATTTTAATTGAGATGAAGGAAAAAGAAGGAATGGGAGGTGAAGGAAACCAACAAAATAGATAATAATTGCGATAAAATGATGATCATGACATATCTAATTTAAACAAATTTATAAAACATGTGCACACAAAAAATCCGCCTATTGCCAGCTCATACGCAATCTATATGCTACAACTCGATTGACTACTTTGACTTGATCAGTTTAATATAACATAAATACGACAAAATTTAAGTGTTTATTAATAAGCAGGTATATTTGAATATCTTCGACTTATTAATTATTGTTTTTTAATATTTGTGAATAGGAAGATAACTTATTAAATTTTATTCATATGTCTCTTTCAATTCTCGAAAAAGTAAAATTTTTCTAAAAACAAAAAGTAAAGATTATATTATATTAGAAAAAGAAGGAAATATTTAAAAGACGTGAAATTTTCACGATTGACTTGACAAAACGAGAGAGGAAGGAGGCAGTGATGTACGTCGTACAGGAGAGAAGTTGTGGTCTCTTTTTTTTTTTTAAAGAATAATGTAGATGCAAGTTAAATTAGGAAAACATATTTAATTTAAATGGGAATTTTTGTCTGGTTAATTAAAATGATAGAGTTCATTTGTAGTTACCAGATAAAGCAACGAGGTCAGTAGAATCAAGGCCAACTCTACGAAACTTTTGTTTAAGTTGAGTAACATTTTCGAAGGGACTTGGAAGGCTAGTATTAGCGCCTTGTAAGTTTGCCGTTCGCCTGTCTCTTCTTCCCAATTGAACCTCCCAGCACGGTCCTCCTGCCTACAACCAACAATACAATTCAATTCAAGTGGCTAAATTTATTATAATCCATCACAGTGGTAACTTAGTTAATTTACCAATCCCTAAACAAAATACAAATAAAAGATAAATTTCAAAATTTGTTATAGTTACCAACGAAACAGATTCTACAGAAGCAATGGCTAAGATGTCAGCACAAGAGACGACGCCAGGACAAGCATCTTCGACGGCAGCTTTGATGTCGTCAACGATATTAAACCCGGTAATATTTGCATTTCCAGGAGCACCAAGCTCACTCACTACGCCCGGTTGATCCTCTAGTAAAATCGACCCATCACACCCCTGTGCACCTTAACAAATTTCAAGTAAATTTTTTGTAACGCATGCAAAAAATAATGTATAGAAATTGAATTTACGTCTACGAAGCAGTCGTGGAAGTGAAGGCGAATGAGTCTAGCTCCAGCTCGGTCGTCATTCTCCAAAGCCTGCTGAACCACACCGCGGACAATGTTCGACAAATCGGGACATGACTCATCGTAAAACGTGGGGCACAGCTGAGCTTTAGAAACTCCGACCATCAACCCCACCAACAAAAACAAAGCAATAGCTCTGAAGGAAGCCATTTCTTTTTTTTCTATTGGGAATCTGAGCAGAGCAGTGATGGATTTGGGGAGGGATTATGCGTCCTTTTATAGATGAAAAAAAGGGGGGGTCTTTTTTTTTCTCTTGTAAGGAAAAAGAAAAGGAAGAAGGTTTTATGAATATGACAAGGCGGTGGTGGCTCAATCACTGGAGAGGGTTTACGTGAGAGGGCCGATGAACGTTGATTGCAATGAGACAGAATATTGGCTCTGTTTACTTTTCAAATAGGAAGGGAATTAAACTTTTTATTCTGATGGCTTTTGATTATACGTTTTTTGTTCGTTCTGTATTCATGATTTTTATTTTCAAGTACCAACCTCTGTCTCATGCAAAATAATAGTGTATAATAATAATAATAAGGAAAATACTTCGCCTTATCCTTCAAGACCACCATACGTGTCCAATATCATAGAGACGTGTGTTGCCATTTTGCATTTTTATTATCTTCTCTCTCACTATAACGTCTCACATTTCTCTTTTTTCTCCCTCTATAACTTTTCACTTCCTCATTTTTTTATCTTTCTTTTCACAAAATCACAAATACTTTTTTTTTTTTAATTTACTGTACCTTATTATCCAATTTTATAAGTTTGTTTTGTCGGAAGAAGAATAAAATAAGAAAACAAAATTTGTAACAAATGGAAAAAATATTTTTAAATATGTTGTATTGAAAAGATATAGTAAAAATATATACAATAAATTTGGGAAAAAAAGTACTTGTAATTCTATGAAATGGAAATAAAAAAATCCAAAAAGGAAAGATAAACAGTGGAGGTAAGTTGTTGTAAAAGAGCAAAAAAGAAGGAAGCAAAAAAGAAGGAACTGA
>NW_019104592.1:607610-642526 GCF_001995035.1 Momordica charantia
GTTATAATAAACTAGTCTACTTATTCAAATAATAATAATAATAATAATAATAATAATAAAAGAAAGAAAGAAAAATGGGAATATAAGTAGGCTGCAGTGAAGTGTTTGTATTTTCTAGCCAAATTTGAATAGTTGGTTTTGATAACGACACTCTTTTAAGATTTAAGTCTGTTCTAAAGAATAAAATATATAGGTGTTAATTATTAGTATGTAAGTCTCCCCATATTTACCACCATACAAAAAAAGTTTACAGGTATTTATTTTATTTGATATCTTTAATCTTTATTAGTTGTCAATTTTTTAATGGCAGTGGATAAAATAAATGACTATATGGCTATATATGTATTTAATGATGAGTAGTTATAGTTTTATCTCGTTCTATGTGTAATTTGAATCCTCAATCCCTCCAAAAGTTTTATCATATTATAGCTACAAATGAGAAGAAACTTGAGCGTAGTTGGGTCCAAATTCTACGCCCACATGTTGTTGTAGTTCATCAAAATATTGTGTTCTTTATTTTAATTGTATCGAGCAGCGATCGAGGTTTGTAGTACCCCAAAACTCCAAGTGCTTGCCAGTGCACTATCCTCTAGTTAGTGTCTCTAGATTATAATACTATATTGTCTCTAAATTTAACATTTAAAAAAAACATATACTAATTAATTTAATGTCTTTTAATCTTGAAATATATATACTTATTTTATTTAATAATCTAAATTTTTAAATATTATGTTAATAGCTTTTCGACTTTGTATCTAAACTTCATCTAAAAACTCAATGATCCTTTTTTTTAGAATTTTCTATTAGTTATTTAACGAAATTTTGAATTTGTTTGTAACTTGCAACATTTAATATACCAGACTTATCTTCGAATGAGACACTTGTCCTACCGTATGAAGGTAAATATGAACCTAAAAGGTGTCCATATAATATATAAAAATAATTATCGACAAGGAATAAACTAATTTTGATAAGATTGAAATAAAATAAACAAAAATTAGAGAGACAGAAAATAAAACAATGCCATAAAATTTGAATATAATTATGAGAATGTATTGAGGAAATAGAAAATATGAGGTTTATCTTCTGATTGGACGGAAACGCATTTGGGTGGTTGCAAAGTATTTTGATTGGGATTTTTCATTTGCAATTAGTTAAGACGAAAATTGATGTTTAGAAGAATTGACGGAGGGTAGGGTCCCACACTCCAAAAAAGTCAGCAAATTTATGATTGATTACTTTTCATCTTTACCAAAATCCAACTTTATATTATATGCAATAATCTATTGCTACTATGAGATTCTATTTTAAATTATCAATTTAATTACAATCTCCTTCATTACGAGTCGAAATCAATAAGGCCAGCTCAAAGTTTGGAACGTTTCTAACCTAACAATTACGATGTTATCAAGCAAAATAAATTATATATATATATATAAAAATTGCAACATCATTTATTAAATTGAAATTAAAAGTTTAAGATAAAAAAAGTTGATACAAAATGAATAATTTTCTATTATATTCACTTGTGTTGTCGCGATGAGGTTCTTGAAAGGTGGGTTTGGGCTCGGGTCAGAGCAGGAGGCTGCCTCATCAGCTGGTTAATTGATTTTCTTGTCTACTTTTTGTTTTTTTGTAATACCCGAACAGATTAAAGATGAGGATATACTTTTTTTCCTCTCGCAATTATTTGTTTCTTATATTAAGAAAAGATTGAAAAGAAAATATAAATTTTTGAATATCCCACGTGATTGGTGGGATCCCATTGCAACTTCATAGCTGATCCATCAAATCCCAACTTCAATGCCTACAAAAAGTGGTTGCCGTCACTCACTCTCTCTGTCTGGTGTTAGTATTAGCGGCAAAATTGTAATTAAGGACCAAAATTGTCTGATTTAATGTGTTATTTAAGTTAACTATTTGAGTAACGATAGGTTTACTTTAGTTGCGACCGGGATGGATCAAATAAGAAATTAATTTAAGGCTTTGGCACATAATTTCAATGTATTAGGTAGTAATTAACATGGAGCCCGGAGGGGAATCCACCAGTCAGTGGGCCATTCTCGTACACTAATTAGTCCATGACAATATTATATATAAACAGGTGAAAATCTGTCTCCATTTACTATTTTTCTTCATAAGTCGCTATTCTTTATGCCCATCCTAATCTTCAAATAATTTAGATTTTGGAATGTTTTATTCGTACACAACCAAAAGATTATAGTGACGAGTATGAACTATCTCAAAAAAAAAAAAAAAGTTTAAGTATTAGAAAACTATTATCTCATACAATAAGATATGGTTTGACTTTGATTATATGTGTCTATATTCATTATCAAGTAATAATAAATTAGATGAGTATAGTGTTAAGATACGTACCACGAAAAAAAATGGTTAAACATTGATATAGTGTCTCTTGAACATTCTTCAATACTTAGATTAAAATATTGGATTAAGTAAAACTTTGTAGCATAATAGTGATAAGTATGAAATTTTATTGGTAATCTCATTTTTTAATATTAATTTAAAGAGAGAGCAATAGTCACATTTGGAGTAATATAAGTGATATGCTAGATTTGTATTAGCTGGACAATAGTCTAGTGACAGAAAGTCAAATTGATGTATCTCTTTTTGCATCTATTACGAAAATTAATCGATAATACATTATTTGGTCGATTGTTGCTATTGGGTGAATCGTATAAATAATTGATGTTTAGAATAACACGTATTGAATACTACATAAAAGATAATATTATATGACTTGATCGGAGGTTTTCGCTTAACTCACAATCTATTGAAGGATAGAAATTAACAAACTTTAGAAGATTCAAAATAAAAGAAAAGGAAAAATGACATGTTACCTAAATATTTAAAGGGTTTAGGGTATTTTTTTATATGTAAAGGTAGGGTATTGTGTGTTAGGCTTAAACAAAACAGAATTATTTGGGGAAAATAAAAGTGGGAGCGAGTGGTTTGCGAAATAATAGGAAAGAGCTTTCGAAACAAATATTATTATTACAGAAAATTAAAAAGGAGGCAGATGGCAGATGGCAGATGACAGATGGCAGATTAAGATTTAAATAAATCCTTCCATTAAAGAAGTGCGTGGCCACGTCTATCCCATGCGCCACGCCGCCACAAATGTGTTACGTCATCATCCTTTAGTAACGGTAACAAAATTTTTAGTAATTAGTATTATTATTTTTGGATAATCTTCAATTCATTATTTATCACAATGCTAAATAATATGTGATCGTATTTAAATAATAATAATAATAATAATACAGATTTACCAGCACAAGTAAATTTATAATGATAAAATTATAGTGTCATCCATACGTTTATAATTTATTTCCATCCACACTATTTTAAAATTTAAAATATATTGCAATCTACATATTTTTTTAATATTAAATTATTACCCTATTTTAGAAAAAAACAAATTTCCATCTCTGTTATTAAATTTTTGTATTATGTATCCATTTGTTTTTAAGATACGGTATTACATTTAACGGTTAAATCATCTATTAACCGTCGCTGTTTTTTTCATATATTATAAGGTAATGGATAGATTTCGGTTCATCGAGAAATTTTTTTATAGAATATAGATTCAATTTAAATGATTTTTGTAAGTTTTCTAACATCAATATTTTTTTTAACAAATTTTGTCATCTTTGATGGTTTCCATCAATATTATAATATATCTAATAATACTTAGCTCTCCTAATATTTTCTCATTCATATTTTAATTATTGAATTTATAAGGTCATGTTAGAAATATATAATCATCATTTCAAATCTTGAACACCAATGTTATCTCTTTTGCAAACCTTACTTAAAAATAGAGACAAAACAGATTAGTTAGAGGCTTAGAGCTAACACGTGTTAGATTTAGAGCATCCATCATTTTGATTTTTGTACAAAGTGTTCTGATATATTATCAAAAATATATATAGTTCTCGATAATGGAAATAATAAGCATAAGACTCGGAACTTTTCTGTGAGCCCAAGTCAGCCCAAAATATAGGCTCAGCCCAACTAAAGAGCCCACATAGAATGATGATCATCCACTTCAATCCACCAGCCTCGTGGAGAGTTCTAAATGGACTGAACTGAGTTCATAATTTTTCCCCCTACTCCAAGAGATTGAGTTGATATATATATATATATATATATATATATATATATATTATTGTTTACTTCAACAACGTGTAAGGATTCAAACGTTTTAACTTTAGGTCTACGATATATGCCTTAACCGATTGAGTTATGTTTGAGTGACAATTTTTCTTTTTACTTTACAATATAAGTTAGGTTTTGAAGCAATTCAAACTGAATTTTACACTAAAATTCCATTAGAAAGAATATGTTGCAGAAATCATACTCGAATAATAGATGACTCATTGAGGCTTTAAAATGATAAGACTATAATTAAATAGAAAAAATCATTAAAACTACGATCGTAAGTTTATTAAAGATAAGATAATCTACTCAACTCAGTGGTGGATCCGAACTTTTTGTGCAGTGGACTTAGTTCGTATGGTATAAAGTTAAAGAAAAAATGTATTTTAAACCATTAATCTCTAAATTGTCCATCTTTTTAGACTTTATAAAATTCAAATTAAAAACTATATAAAAAAAATCATATCTCAAGAAATAAGCTTTGAATTATTGATAATGACTACAATAGGAATCGAACAGCAACAGTCGACAGGAAGATGAAGCACGTACCACTACACACGAGCCAGAAACTTTATACATAAAACTATACTAATTGTATATATACAAAGTTGGGGGCATGTAAATCCACCCCTGCTTGAACCTATAGTTGATTAGTTATGGATGAACCATTTGGTTTTTGTAGGTGGCTGGATTCTATTTTTTATGAGAGACCTACTAGAAATTGAGACAAAAATTGGCTTTGATAGGGAAGAAAGAATTTCTTTTTTCTCTCTTTCTAACAAGGAAATTTGAAATTAACTTACAACTTTGGTTACATGCCTTTCGGCCTTTGGCTACATTAGAAAACCCAGAGGGAAAAAGACTTTTTCCAAACTAAAGACATCTATTCCAAGAAAAATTGTGTTATGTATGAAAATCTCTCAAAGATTTAATCTCTCTTTTTTATGTTTGAAACTATTCCAATTTTATTTAAAATTTCCTTTTTTTTATATCCTTTAGTGTTCGGGTCAGCTTACGCGCACCTTGATTAATCTTACGGGACAACCGTTTGATTCTACGATATTTGTTGTTGGAAAATACGTAATTCTTAAAATAGGTGGTTATCATGAGATTTGAACTCATTTCCTCTTTAATCCTAACTTATTTGGACTAATGAGCCACTCACAATAGTTTAAAATTTCCAATTTATTAGTGAATAGCTTTATGGTTTGGATTTAGTCCGCTCAACTATGATTCACTTCAATCCAATTCACCGATGATGCATACTTTTTCTATGATATCAAGAATTTCAGCTATCAACTAAGTTGCACCACACGTCCATTCTTATTGATATGAGTTATTTTTATTTCTAAAAATAATAAGACCTATGTATTGAAATATAGTATTAAATAAATTAATGTGGGAAGTGATGAATTATCATATCCTTATCTTTATATGATATCTTAACAAGTTTAAAGATACTCATATCCTTTGTCTAAAACAAATAGAAAATCACCAAATTAGCAACCTGTCATGTTTTCATTTTATAAATTATAACTTGAAATCGACTTTTCCTCCGTTGTTTCTTCTCAACGAATCGTGTCTTCCGGTTCCGGGTTTACATAGTTGTGTGATTTTTTTATTTTTTTTTTCTCGTTTCTATATTAATGGGAAAAACAAAAAGACAAAAACTTTCTAATTATATGTTGGGTAACATGTTTTCCATCTATTACTATTCATCCGACAGCATAAGCTTAATCGATGGAAACAGCCATTTTAGCATAAAACGACGACTAGGAAGAAAAGAAACCAAAAACAGAAGATGAGTGGCGACCACAAGCCCTGCATCTGCATTTTATTCACTTTTTTATACTTTGTTTTGGCCTAAAAAGAAGACCCACACACAAAAACATCCAATCTAACAAGAAGCAGTTTGAAATTCCCATATGCAGGCAGGGGAAGGGAAATTGTGGATTACATAACATCGTGGCCTTCTTCTCCTGATCCCCTGGCGGTATTGACCCTCCTGCAGTTTCTTCTGATTTCCCCTTGGCGTCCAGTCAAAGGCCTAATGTTTCCCATGTTGATCATCGACTGCCGGAACTCCTTAAAGAAGGTGCCTTCTCTGGCCGCGAAACTGTTCACAATCGCGATGGTGTCGGCCCCGGGCGTCGAGAACAGCTCCTGGTCGCTCTGCAGAAGCCCTTTCCCCACTTGAAGGTTGCTGTAGTAGTTTTTGTCGAACACGTCCGGTGTTGTTGGGTCGAAATTCGCACGTGTGTCTGGCCCCGCCGAACACACCCTTTCCAGGAATCGCCTGTAATTTGGGTCCAGTGTCGGATCTGGCCTCCCTGTTTCGTTGAAGTTGGCAAATCGGTGGCTGAAGAATTGGCACCTCGATCGCCCAAACGTATGCGCTCCTGATATATTTCGTCATTTTAGAGCCCAATTTTCAATTTTTGATTTCTTGTGTGTGTATATGATTGCGTAATTAATTACCGGATAAAGCGACCAGATCGGTGGTGCCAAGGCCAACAGCAGCAAATTTGGCTTTGAGTTCGACGAGGGTTTCGAAGGGACTGGCGAGGCCGAGATCAGCCCCTGTTTTGTTGGCTATTCTGCTGTCTCTTCTTCCGTATAATACTCTCCAGCTAGGCCCTCCTTGCTGGAAAAAAGAAATAACCATTTGATTTTTATACCATATTGGAAGTATAATGTAAATATTGGAAGTTGAGATGGGAAATAATAAAATAAAATGGTTAATTATACCACATCGACAGAGTCTTTAGAGGCCTGAGCTAGGATGTCGGCGCAGGAGACGACACCGGGACATTCCGCCTCCACGGCGGATTTAATGGCGTCGACAATTTCGAGCCCTTGGATTCCTTGATTTCCGGGTGAGTTCAGCTCGCTGTCTATGCCGGGAGCATCCTCTAGCAAAACAGAGCCATCACAGCCCTGCAAAATACAATCAAATTAGGTGATCAAATCAATAAGGAACAATGAGTAATTTAATTTAGTTTGATTTATACGTTGACGAAGCAGTCGTGGAAGTGGAGGCGGATGAGTTTTGCTCCGGCGCGGATGTCGGTTTCGATGGCTTTCTTGACGGCGGCGCGGACAATGTTGGGGAGACGAGGGCAAGATTTGTCGTAAAAGTTTTCGGAGAGTTGGGCGAGAGAGGCTCCAAACAGAAGAGTTACAAACAAAAGCAAAGCCACGAATTTGGAGGAGGACATTTTGGAGAGTGGGGAGTGATGAAAGCTTCAGCAATGGAGGCTCCTTTTATAGAGACTTAAAAAGGCAGAGTGGGCCGTGTGGTATGCGCACGACACGGCGGCGGCTCACTCTCCAGCCCGCCACGAGGCCATTGCTAAATCAAATATTTCAATTTTGTGAACATACATTTAATCGTGCTCAACGAAACATAGGTGGCGGCGACTTTTTTTTTTCTTGGATAAACCAATCCACTCCGACCTCTGAAGAAAGCTAAATTCATATAAACAAGATGAGTTTCAATTGGTAAGCACCAAGTATTATTCTTAACTAAATTGTCAAGAATCTCTTCGGAATTCAATTTCATTTAGTATATACCTTTTTACTTACGCAACGTTATTTATTCTATTTTCTCTCTCTCTTTTTTATACATTCATTTTTCTTAATTATTAATCTGGTGTTAATTAGGGAAGACCTACCTACCATGAATACTTAAATGTTATTCTTCTTGAAATTAAAGTATGGTTTACTTATATTTGGTTTTGTAAATTCAATTAGTACAATAAATATATAGATGAGATGTTGAACTTCTAACCTCTCAAGAATAATATTTATTTATGTCTGTCTATATATTTGGAAATTCAACTCTGGAAAATATTATTTATGAATAATGAATATCAAACTATTGTTGAAAATTAATTGTATTACTTAATTATGAATTATGAGGAGTGATTCAATTAATTAACATCAGAATTACTTTTCAATTTAGATTTATTGAAAAATTTTAATTCATTTAACTAAAAAAACTATGAATATCAAAAGTGATAGGGTTAAGAATAATTAAATAGGTATATAACAAAATCAACTGAACATAACTTAGTGGATAAGACACATATTAATCTCAAAAGTCAATTGTTCGATTTGTTAAAAGATCTCACATTGAAAAAAAAAATGAACATTACAATGGTTTATAATAGACATAGGCTACTCATTTCATTGTCAACTGATTTTGAGATTGAACCCTATGAATATGGATACAATTTACCCACCCTCATAATTGTTGAATTTAAGAAAAAAGAAAGTATACTAAATCAATCTAAAATAGTTCTAATTAGCTAATTAAGAAATTGATTAGCTCTCCTCTCAAAGTTTGTAGTGTAAACCCATTTCAATTTGAATGGTACTATTAGAAAAAGAAAAGTTAAGGCAAAGATGGAGAGAGAATCTAATTCTCATCCTCACCCATTTCTCATTATTAAGGGAATATGCTAATGGATATTATTGTGAATATCCCCACAACAAAAGCTCTTTGTTGTACCTTTTTATAGTTATTTTATAAATAAAAACTCAAGTAAATACTAATACATATATTTTCATATTAATAGATTTATTAAATTTTAATCCAAATATATGATAGCAGCAAAAGGAAAACAATAACAATTCGATTGAGTGAAAGAGTTTTAATTTTTTGTCCTTCTCAAAATTAAATAAAAAAAAAAAAAAATCTTCTTCTTACAAAATTTATCATTCATGTCATTATCTAATTTGAAGCAGTTATCTTTATTCACATCTTAATAAGACTTGGATAAAATTTTCAATTGATTTGATAGAAAAGTTAGCTAGAAGAGGAGCTTATTTTTATATATAGGAATGGGAGGAGTTATTGAAATCTTTTATCTCTTTATCTAGATCGAAATTAAAGTATTTAGTGGCGTATTCTACAATTTACTGGAAAAATAAAAGAAGTTATTAAAATTGAATGTTGGTTTGACGTTTTACCGGCCGGAAGGACAGACTACAGAAACAATAATAAATAGGAATCAAAGTGGCGGGCGGGTCTGTTTCTCAAAACTGACTTAAACTCAACAACTTTCCTACTATGTCATGGGCAGAGGAATTACATCATTATCTAAATAAAAATATTTTTAATTTTTATGTGGGACTCGCGTATTTAAAGATAAAATTGATACACTCTATCTCACTTTCTCTTTCTTGAATTAATGGTGTATTCTCCCCTTATTAAATATTATTATATAAATAAAATTAATCCACGGTATCTCACATTTTTCTCTTAAATTAATTGTATCTTCTCTCTTATTAAATATTTTAGATGTTATTATTTATTTTTCTTTTTCTAATTTATTTATCTCTTTAATGTTATTTACATCTTCACTTGTTTCTCTCGTCCTCTATTTTCAACTCTCGTCCTCTAAATTTATTCTTTCTTTTTCTTAATGATTTGAACTTCACCGTTTAAATTATGTATGACTTTTCTATTTATTTTTTATTTTTCTGGTTCTTTTTTATTATTTTTATTCAATTTTCATCATTTTTGTGAATTTTGACTATTTGATCATAAATAGTAAATACACTTTTTTTTTCTTTCAGTACAAATATTGTTGAATTTTTGGTTAATTGAATTATTTTTGTTTCAAATTAATGGCTAGCTAAGAACATATAATTCATCAAAATGACATTTTTAAATACGTCCTCCACATATTTTTCAATATATATAAATATATTATTCATGTTTTATTATTTGATATTTGAACGTCTATTAAAAAATGGATATCGAAATGGATAACAAATAAAATACGTTGGATTTAATATTTTTAAGTTTGTCTATGCATCTACTTTTTAAATTTTTGTTTTTATTTTAAAATAAAGTTACAAAAAATATCAAAATTGGTAATAAATAAAAGGTAATAATAATATTGATTAAATTATACAAGATAATTATTTACCTATTTAAAAATAAAATTACAACCAAAATAAAAATATCAAAATAAAATAAAGAAACATTCCGTTTTCTTATTTTAGAAGTCTGTAAATAAAAATAGGGAAGAAGATATAAAATTGTTCAGAATACAAAATTTATTAATTTAAAAGAAGAGAAGAAACTGAAATAACGTTGACAGTGAGAAAAGAAAGTGAAGCTATTAAATGGAAGCTTAGCATAACTTAATTAATTGAGGTATATATCCCGAACAAAAATTTGTCGGTTTAAATTCATATCGTTTATTATACTAAACAACGAAAGTCAAAAGATGTTAACAAAAAATAATAACGAAAAAAGAAAAAGGAAAAAAATGAAGAAATTCGTTAAAAATTAAAAATATTTTTATTTATATAATAATAGTTAATAATGGAGAGAATACACCATTAATTCAAAAGAGAGGGAGTGCGATAGAGTGTATCAATTTTACCTTTAAATATGCGGATCCCACATAAAAAATAAAAATATTTTTATTTAGGTAATGATAGAACAACTTTACATATGCACAATTTAAGTGGGAGTAGTATCGGAAGTTTTCCGTATCACGGGAGGAATTCTCCAGCATGAACAAACAACACAATTAAATCAAGCTTCAGTATTTATTCCTCACAATATATTTTAGTGTGAAATCTGACCCCTTTCTAAATATTTTAAAAAATAAAGTGACTCAAGACTCAACTAGTTAAATATTTATATATTTTCATTAAAGTTTATGTTTTTTTTTATGGGTCTAGATTTGGATCCCATCTCTTATTAACCGTATAAAAAATCACATAAACTAGATTTGGATTTTTTATAATGAATTTACAGGAAAAGAAAAAAAAAATCTCATCATGATGGATGGTGGATAACCTAACCCGATCCTAATCTTAATAATGGACTCAAGGGATTGAAATTTTCTTTTTTTAAATGAATACACTCCATTTTAGAAAGAGCTGTCCGCAGCTCTGCACGCCAAGTTTGATTTTATGCAATTTCTCTCTCGATCTAACTTGCTAGAAAAATAAAAAACTAATATAATTTAATTTATATGGATAATTAAGATTAAATAAAACATTGTTTAATGGTCGTTAAAATCAAGAAAATTACAATATAATATTCTAAATGAAAGCGGGAAAGATGCAAAATTTACTTTGATTCCTATGCATGTGACGGCCATAGGATTACTACTTTATTTTATTTTATTGTGTGGTGGAGAAAATTAATATTAGTAGGTAAATGAGGGTCCCACATGGGCAAGTTGGTCAATATCTTATATGGATGACATTTTACTTTTGCAAATTACCATTAACAAAGTAGAGCAAAACGAATCTTTTCCATTTATTTTTAACTTCCAAGTTTTGAACTTTAGAGCTGTTGTTTTATTTATAGCTTAAACTTTTTATTTATTTATTTTTCCATTATGTTATATGCCCATGCCAATTAACAAAATAATTGTTTCTTTTGCCTTTGTTTTGAATTTTAAAATCTTATGAATTTTTTAACAATAAAATATTTAAGATAATTAGCTTATAAGATTAGTTTGACATCAACCGATATCAAAAAGAACAAAAATATATAATATTAAAAATAACAACCTTCTCTATTTTAAAAAAAATTTTACAATGAAATAAAAACTTTAATTAATACAAATTTAATATTTTGAATCATTACCACCAGCGGATAGTGGCATAGTGGGTTTGTGGTCGAATGAGGATACCCCTCTCCAGTTCGAACTCGTTGGGACCTGTAGTTGGGATTCCTCTCCTTTCGGGGACGAGACCCACAACATTAATTATAGTGTTGGGTGGCTATTGACACTCCGTTATAGAGATCCAAATTCAAATTATAAAAGGATATATACATTTTGAATAATTACTCTCTAGTATATTTTAATAGCTATAATATTATTAATATAAAGTATAGATTCGATGACTTACAAGAAGTTACAAATTTTTTAATCACCCGAATTACCGACTACAACGCAATATGCTCTAAGTGGTATACTTCTTGCTTTATAAGTTGTAAATTAAAAAACTCCACTTTTGCACTTCAAACAATAATAGAAATGAAATCTAATAAC
This sequence comes from Momordica charantia, assembly GCF_001995035.1. The sequence continues at coordinate 619,826 of NW_019104592.1, forward strand.
AAATCATAAATATAGGAATAAAATAAAAGGAAAGAAAGAAATAAAAAGTGATATTGAATTAAATCCGTTGGGTCCCACCTGCAACCCTCTTCCTTGAATTCAAACTTTTGCAATTCGCCGCCCCAACGCAATTAAGCTAAGTCCTTGGTTTATAATTGAAAGCAGAGTGGGCAGACTCTGGAAAAGGCTTCCATAATAATTATATGATTTACTCACATTCATTATGATCATTATTTTCTCCTTTGTATTTGTATATTAGTTTTCTTTTCTTTTTTTTTTTTTCATTTTTGGTTTCTAAACATGGGTTATGGATATGTGATTATTGGTGTATCATCGCAAAGTTTTTTTACATTAGGTGGGGTAGGGGATTCGAATTCATGAACTCTTGGTTAGAGATATATGTCAATTTACACTCATGTTGGCTGCATCATCGTAAAGTTAATATCACAATCTCTTTGAAAAATTTTAATCAAGATTACCTTTAATAATGTGATATTATAAAATAATTGAAGTGTAAACTACAATGAGCTCAAAACAAACTATTAAAGTCAAAAGGGTTATCACATCTATTTCAAACAAGTTATCCAATAAAAATAAAAGGAAAATAGAATTGTGATTTGAAATGGGCTCAAATTCCCAACCAAATTTTACAAAAGTAGGTAGGTTAACCTTCAAATCATCAAATCGATTTAAAGTTTTTTCCTTTTTTCTCTTTAATATTCGTGAGTGTTCGAGTCAGTTTACATATACATCGACTGATTTACGGGACAACTGTTTGATCCTACAACATTTAGTATCGGAAAACACATAGGAATTACTAATTTCAAGGTAGATAACCTTCCTGAATAAAAATGGGATGGAACCTCACGTGAAAATTTTAAAGTATTGATATATTATTTTTATCCATGTGAAAACTTAAAAAAAAAAAATCTAAATTAAATATTGAAGCCCAAACGTGTCCCGTTTTATGAGGCGAAAATAAATGAAGCTGTCACATCAGGTCCAATAATTCAAAATGGGATGGAGAAATCAAAACTTTCATATGAAAACTATGTGCTGCATTGCAATTTCGGTGTTGGATAAGGTTATTTATTAACATTATCTCACATACTGTACATCGACGACCTCTATTTTAATAATAAGAAAATAACCCTTTTTCCAAATTTACAAATAGAAAAATGGGATTTCTTTTTTAAATATATGATAAAATCAGCTCTTTGTAATTTGGACAATTGAATTGATACGAAAATGACTTTAAAACCTTATGTTATTTTAACAATTTGTAAACCTGCCACGCGTATCTTTTTTTAGATGAGGATAAATATTTCTTGTTGTCAATGATACAAGTTCTCTGGACGACGATTGACATATTATACATATATCTTTAACAACAAGTTGTGAGTTTAATCTCCACGCCCACATATTATATTTAAAAAAACTCATTGATTAATAGTAGAGGTTTAAAGGTACTATCTACTTGGTTTATTTTTAACTTTTAACTTTTGTTTATTTTAATCCATGTATTTTCAAAATATCTATTTTTGTTTCTATACTTTTAAAAAGGAGTCATTATGCTTGATTTTTATCTCTTTAAAAAAGAAAATTGGCTTTTTCAAAAAAAATTGATACAATGAGCTAATCATGGATAGTATACTCGTCTTTATATCACCAAAATGATGTGACGTTATAATTTATGTTTAAGGAAAAAAAACATATATATTATATAGTATATATGGCTAATTGCTAATAATGTTGGAGTGACCTTTTATATTTACATTAAAGAAGTATTTTCTTAAACTATTTTGTTTGGTTTTTAAAATCTAGTTAAGATCTGAACATTCTTTGTGAAAGATCAAAAAGTAAGAATAAATTGTTTACCCTTTTATTTTTCTAAGAAAAACCTTAATTTTGCTATTATGATTAATAAGCAAATGAATAAATGTGACACTTTCACATCTAACATGTCTCAGGACAACTTGCATGAGAGTGACGTTTTGAAACTAATTCTAACTTTATAATTCCGACACCCTTTATTATTTTTGTTCGAAAGGAACCATCAACCATTACACATTCAAGAGAGAAAAAACAAAACAAACAAAATAAAATTCTACAAATGGTACAATCTTCTCTTACTTTTGGATCCTTGCAATCTAACGTAGTTCTCTCTCTCTCTCTCTCTCTCTCTCTCTCTCTCTCTCTCTCTCTTTTTTAATTTTTTATTTCAAGGGGCAAAAATATTAATGTCAATAAATTTGAATGATAAAATAAGGATTACATGGTTAATAATTATTTAAGTTCTTTGAATATTAATAGATTTCTCTCTCTCTCAGATTTATCAGTGTCTATCTTACCCAGACCCAACTCCTTGCTCCACCATAAATTCCTCCTTCCCTACCTAAAACCTCATCTTTTCCATCCCAAACTTCAGAGAGAGAAAAAAAAAGCAAATATTAGCAATATTTCATGTATAATAAATGTACCCTTTTTCATATAATCAAAATCTTTTTCACTCAAAACTACTACTCCTAATCACCCATATTCTATATGATCTTCTCCATTTCACGAAAAAAGAAAGTCAAATGAGAGAAAACCGTGTGAGGGTGACGGCCATATGGTAGCCTTCCAAAATGATTCAATTTTGTCACTTATCCAAACAACATTCCAGCATTCATTAACGTAATTGTAGAATTTACCCCAAATTTTATTCATTAATTAAAAATCGAATGAGGAGTTCCTTCTTCTTGTCTGTTTGAGTGGAGAAAAAGCAATTAAGGAGAAGCTGTTCGTTCGTAGAGATTTGTTTAAAACTAATTTATTTGTGGTGCACAGAAGAGGCAACCGAGATTAGTTACATAACATCATGGCCTGCTCCTGCTCCTTGTCCCAAATCGTTGACCCTCCTGCAATTTCTTCTGATTTCCCCTTGATTTCCAGTTAAAGGTCTGATATTCCCCATCTTAATCATGGAGAGGCGAAATTGTCTAAAGAAGGTGCCTTCTCGCGAGCCAAGAAGGTTGACAATGTCAATTGTGTCGGCCCCAGGAGTGGAGAACAGCACTTGGTCACTGGTGAGAAGTCCTCGATTGGCTTGAAGGTTGGTGTAGTAATTCTTGTCAAATGTGTCCGGCGTCGTTGGATCGAAGTTCACTCGCGTTTGCCCATCCGTACAAGCTCGCTCCAGCTGTTGCCTGTACGCCGGGTCCAGCGTCGGATCCGGCCGCCCGCTCCCGCTGAAGTTGGAGAAACGCCCGTTGAAGAAGAGGCATCTCGACCGACCGAACGTATGAGCCCCTGTTTTTTACACAAAACCCACTGCGTTGAATCCCATTCCCAATGCTCTTAACATTATTTGCGTGTGTAATTGTGAAGAGGGTTACCAGATAAAGCCACAAGATCGGTGGAATTGAGGTCAACATCTTGGAACTTTTTCTTGAGTGGATCCAGAGTTTCGAAGGGACTGGGGAGGTTATCCGCCCCTGTTTTATTGGCCGTTCTGCTATCTCTTCTCCCGTATAAGACCCTCCAGCTAGGCCCTCCTTGCTGCCAAATTTAAAAAAAAAAATAATAATAATAGTTATTGAACCCATTTGAATTTTTGAAGTTCGAGTAGTGGAAATTATTAGTACGTACCACGTCGACAGAATCTTTAGAGGCCTGAGCTAGGATGTCGGCGCAGGAGACGACGCCGGGACATTCAGCCTCCACGGCGGCTTTGATGGCGTCCACAATCTCGAGCCCTTGGATTCCCAAATTTCCAAGTCCGTTGAGCTCGCTCACTATGCCGGCCCCGGGATCATCCTCTAGCAAAACAGAACCGTCACAACCCTGCAAAATTAAAGCTTATTTAGAAATAGAATACTGAATCCATTGAGACCGAGAGCAAATAAATTTTTTTAAAAAAATTACAGGATAGAGGATATTACCTGGACGAAGCAGTCGTGGAAATGGAAGCGAATGAGTTTTGCCCCGGCACGGATGTCGGTATCGATAGCTCTCTTGACCTCGCGGCGGACAATGTTGGGGAGGCGTGGGCAAGTAGAGTCGTAGAAGTTCTCGCTCAGTTGACCCAAAGAGCCTCCCAAAAAGAGACTCACAAACAAAAGGAAGGCGGCTACTGCATTGTAAGAGCCCATTTTTTTTATGGGGAGGAGGAGATGGGATTGGTGAGAAAACCACCACATATGGAGCATCGTTTTATAGAGATTCATTCAATCAGTGGGGCTCCCATGGCTGCCAAAACACACCCCCAAAAGAGAGGATACACTATAGACGATATTTTGAGGCGTGTGTTCACCGTTCATACATTTTTTTCTATTATCTTCCATTAATATCATATGTCTAATCATCATTATGGTAGGATAAGTCGTTACATTGTCACTCATCCTACGTTAATTAATTTGTTACATACACATATTCATAGTCATAATAGTATTAATGTGTCTGATAAACACCAACTCCAATCTAATTCTCCATCTCAATAACGTTTTATTAGAAAAATAATAAATAGTATTAATGAGGTTGTGACTTTCATAAGCTGGGTTTTATGGTCCAGATTTTGACTTGATCAAAGATAGAACTGCACATTCATCTAAAATAAATAGAATATTTTAAATTAATTAATTAACAGAAAGAAAAAAAAAAGAAAGAAAACTGAGATTCTACGTGATACAAAGTGGATGACCTACCATATAAAATTCTAATTAAATTTTAAAAATTAAATTCCTAAATTTTAATTTATAATGATTTAGTACATATCCTTAGRAATTGACAATAATTTAGACCATTAATTTTATTTTATAATGATTTAGTTTCTCAAATTTAAAATTTGTAACCATTTAGTTTTTATGGTAAACAATGTCATTAAAATTAAGTTAATTTTTACCATATCTCTGTAATTATAAATATATTTAGTCCATCATCAATTTAACAATAGTCTACATATATAAAAAAATCTTATTAAATCTTAACAAAAAATTTTACAATGAAAACTAAATTCATAAAAAATTTAAAGCACAGAAATTAAACTGTATATTTCAAGAATTAATTTATTATCGATTTAAAAATATAAATATTAAATTATTATGAACTAAAATTGAGAAATTAATTTGTTATTTAAAGGAGGCAATTAGAAAATGGAAGAGAGAAGGGAGAACCTTATTCCCGAGTCCCCACCACGCACGTGATAGAAAGGGCGCCTAGGATTTATTGAAATAATAATATAATAATAAACAATAAAGGCAGGGGGGATGGGAGTAGGAAAGTAGTTGCCGGGTGGTCCCCACGTGAGCATACTAGTCAAGTCAATAAAGCCGGTTCTTAATCAATCAGCCCACGTTTCTCACTTTTTACTTTCTTTTTTTTCCTTTGAAATATTACCATTACAGTTTAGAATTTACATTACAGCAAATCAAAGGAATCTTTTCTTTTCTTTTCTTTTCTTTTTTATATTACTTTAAACTTTAAAGTTCAAAACCTATTCTTTTTTTTTTTACACAAAGTTTAAACCCGTTCACTTCTTACTTACACTTTTCTTTTCCATTTTCCCCACACCGAATAACCCACATGTTTTTTTTTTCTCAAAGCCAAAGTTAAATAAGTTCAATATTATTAAATTATCAATTGATGTATAGTTTGAGATTAATTTTAATTTTTGCATATAATTTACCACTTTCAAGTTTGTCTTTAAATCTTTTTAGTACGTTTTAGTTTCTTTTTCTTTAATGTTAGTATGTTTCTGTTGAAAATATTTCAATTTAATCTCTTGTGTTTGAATAATTTTTCAACAATACAAGTTTGCTAATACTCAAAATAAACTCTTTATATTTGAAAAATATATCGAAGGAAACTATGTTGTAACACACCCATAAACTCTCTTAGACTAAGGAAGCTCCCCTGTTATTAGGGCCACGGACTACCAATTAAACGAGTAAACAAAATAATAACTATAAAATCTTTAAAATTTTCAATAGAAACGGAACGGAAAGGAAGACTTTGAAGAAAGAAGGGGCAGGAGTAGGGTTGGTTTGGATTCCAGTCCTCGACATAGCTTTTGTTTGCAAAATAGTCCTCGATCTACTTCTGAATTATCTTCCTCGGAGTTGATTGGCTCATAAAACGGAGACAGTTGCCTGTAAAAGTTTTCAAGAACGTAAAATAATCAATTAAAATAATATAAAATAGCAATTATATATATATATATATATATATTATTATATTACCTTAGCCATCGCTTTCACTATAATGAACGCAAGCCAAGGCGTTGCTTTGGCGTTGGGCGGCAAATTGGAAAACTTGAGCGCGGACCCTTTTACTTTAATATTATACGATTTTTTTTTCTTTTTAGGTTAAAATATTATTTTTATTTTAATTCCTATACTTTTATTTTTGGTACGAAAGCAAATATTGAAATATATCTCTAATTAAGAGGTTGTTAGATTGACATATACTTTTAATTTTTGTTTATTTTAGTTCTTATATTTTTCAAATGTTCATTTTAGTCTCTAATAATTTTAAAAGTGATAATTTTGGTTGTTATTTTCAAAATTTTAACTTAAATATTACACATAGATACTCATTAATATAAAGTAATTGTTACATTTCAAGAAATATATTAAATATAGTATCACGAGTAAAATTTTGAAAGGAAAAAGGAGATTGAAAATAAAACTAAAGAACCAAAATAATTATTTTTTAAAATTATTGGACCAAAATGATAAAATGAATCAAATCAAAATAAATATTTTAAAAATATAAAAATTAAAATGAATCACATAGGGTAGATACACCCAAATAGTATTTAACCTTTATTTTATTATTATGATTCGTTTTCAAACTTCGGTTTCCCATTTTTAATTTTTTAATTTTTTCTCATGGTAAGAATTTGGGAGTGGCCATGTCGTCGGTCGTCGGGACTGGGGAGGCAGAACTACGAAAGTAGCCTTTAAAAGTAATAAAGAATTGCCTATATTCCACTACGCATCCTTAAATTCGATGACAGTAATTGTTACGATTATGCCTATAATTCTATAAAATATTGATTATAAAATTTAATCCTCAAATTGGTATAATTGTAGAAATCTCTCTAGAAAATGTCTCCTTCCCTCTCTAGTCTCTACTACACGGCCGGACCTTCCAAGGTACTAGAGGGCCAGAAAATAAATAATTACATTAAATTAATATTTAATTTATTAATTATGAAATTAGACTTTTTTCAAAATTAATATAGAAGACTTTTTTTTTTTTTATCATACCTTTTCTTTTAAAAAGAAAAATCTCGTATAAAAATGGATTTTTGGAGCACTTTTAATTATGCAAAACAATAATTTTTACCAGAGGAAATATTTCACCCTAAATTTTAAATTTCATTCAATTCGACATTAAAGTTAGAAAAATATTACAATATTTATCTTATATTCAAGTTCTTTTAGGTTCACTATTGATTTTATCCCAAAAAAAAAATGTAAAATATACTAAAACTTACTAATTTCAATGAAAGTCAAACATGACATAAAATTAAGCTTTATCCATGCACAAAATTGGTAACGGGATAAATCACTCAAAACTTCTATCTGCACTAACTTTTGTGATTATTTGAACTCACACAATAATTACTTTTTAACAAATTTTTAAAAGGTAAAAATGGCAACTCTCCTCAAAGTTCAAGATAAGGATTACAATGTTTATTAAAGTCTAATATCCAATTTGATCAAATTAAAAATTTAAAGTAAAAATTCATTCATCTCGCCAAGTTTAGAGATAAAAACTAATTTTGTTCTCTTTAATTATCTAATTAATTAATTATTTTTGTTTTTTTTAAATCAAATTGTTTTTCCGTATAACTATGTGGTTTAAACGGTCAAAATTTTACTTTTTGGATAAAAATGTAATCTTAATTATGATATTCATAATATTGTAATTAAGTTAATTATAATTATATCAATGTGCAGGTATTTCATTCTCCCTCATAAATTTCAATTATAATAAGTACATACTTTTTTAAGTTACTTAAATGGATCCTTATAAATATTATTTAAAAATATTTAGTCATTTATTAAATTTTCATTTTAGCCCCCAAGCATGAGCCGGCATGTTCATGAGATGGTCATCTCTCCCCTAAAACTTGAGAATTCTTTATTAATGAAAATTTTGACAATGTACAAAAAGAGAAGAAAAATAAAGGAAATATTATGAAAATGTCCATTATTTCTCATAGAAATATCTAGTTAGCTTTAATCACAATTTAACGATGTTGTGAAAATAAAAAATAAAAACTGAAAAATATTGAGATCAACCAATTACAAACGAGTGAAGTTTAAAACTCAAGGACAACAATTTCATTTATGATTATTTATTTATTCAATAGGGAATATAATATACAAGTGCGTAAGTGTAATAGAGAAATTAATATTTTGGTATATATTTAATACTTTTGCCCCATTGATTATCTAATTAGCATCTCAGTTTCTTAATAAATATATTTCAATTGACAATATATTACTATAGTACATCTCAAAAAATGAATGTTCAAATTCTCCTACTTTATTATTAAAGTTCAAAAAGTTAAAATAAAATAAAAGTTACAATTTATTAAACGGGCCGTAATTTTTTATTTTCAAGCCTAGCTTATATAATTGAGAGAGAGGGGTAAAATTATAAATTTAATTAGTCTCTATAATTTTGACAAAATTTTGAATTTCGTCTTCAATCTAATCCCACTAGTTTAAGTTTAGTTTTAATTTAGTTGTTTGTGTAATTTAGTCAAACTCCCTAAATCGTCTATTTCAAATACAAAAATTCCGTTTAGAAACTTTATTATTTGGATAATCAGGTTAGTTGTAGAAATAGTATGTTATTGACTTGTTTTTATTACATCACATTTAGATGGCATTTTTTTTTCCTAACACATTGACATTTCTTGAAAGACTAGTGTTTTGGTTCGAACACAAGCCAAAGCATGTGAATGTAATTATGTAATACAAACCGTAGCTAATTAATGGGGCGACATATAATGGATGGATGATCAGTGAAGTAATTAAAGTTCCCACAGTAATCCAGTTTTATTAATCTCCACAGGGACGACAACGGAGAAAAACGAAGGGGAAACACAACATCGCATCAATTAACCGTATGAGAAACTTACATAAGATAACATAACACAGCCCTGAAATCAAACAGCAGAAACTTACATAACATCATGGGCGGCACTGGATGGGTTGACCCGCCTACAGTTCAATCTGACTTCCGATGGGGTGCCAGGTGGAGGGCTGAGATTCCCCATTTTGATCATGGAATTCCCAAACTGAATAAAGAACAGAAGCTGGCTGCCCGCGAATCTGTTGACTATGCCAATGGTGTCGGCCCCGGGCGTGGAGAACAGCTCTTGGTCACTCTGGAGAAGCCCGCGGTGGCTCTGCAGGTTGTTGTAGTAATTTTTGTCGAACTTGTCTGGTGTGGTGGGGTCGAAATTCACTCGTGTTACTGGAGTGGTACACATTTGGCGAAGCTGCTCCCTGTAGACCGGGTCCAGCGTCGGGTCCGGCAGACCGGTGCTGTTGAAGTTGTCGAACCGTCCGGTGAAGAAGAAGCATCTGGCACGACCGAACGTGTGCGCTCCTGACAGAGCCACAAGATCGGTGGAGTCAAGCCCGAGAGCCCCGAACTTGGCTTTGAGCGACGTAAGCGGTTCAGATGGACCGGGCAGATTTGTGGTTGCGGATCTATTGGCTACTCTGCTGTCTTTTCTTCCAAGTGGAACTATCCAAGCTGGCCCTCCCGACTGCAAAATCAATTGATTGATTTATTTATTGAACCAACCAACACAGCTTTAAGCCAATGATTTAGATTTAGATTTAGATTTACCAATACAACAGAAACTTGAGATGCAATGGCCAAGATGTCAGCGCAGGAAACAACGCCCGGGCAAGAGCTCTCCACTGCGGCTTTGATGCTGTCGACGATGTCCAGGCCTTGGATCCCACTGTTGGGAGGTGCGTTCAATTCACTGTCGATGCCGGGTTGGTCCTCCAGCAGCACCGACCCGTCGCATCCCTGGAGCCAAGAAGGAAAGAGAGAGATCAGACAATTATTACTCACTTAATAATTTTAGTCAAAATCAATATAATAATGTTGGGAAATAAAATGTACGTTGACGAAGCAGTCGTGGAAGTGGAGGCGAATGAGCTTGGCAGCAGCTCGGTCGTCGGTTTGTAGAGCTTGAGAGACGGTGTTTAGAACAATGAAAGGGAGCTGAGGGCATGTGAAGGCGTAGAAGAAAGGGTTGAGAGCGTGGGAGCTCCCCAGCATCAAAGCCACCACCACAACGAAGCCTGTAAGCTTAGAGGAACCCATTCTTCACTTTTAGAGAAGTACTAATGGGTTTTAATTTGGTTTGGCGAAGAAGTAGAGAAATTAAGCTTCATTTATACACAGCCATGAGATTGTAGGGTACGACAAGTTGCGGTGGAATCAAGGTTATTAGATTAATATTTAAACAATTCCACCCCTTCAAAATATGGGATTCATATGAAATTTTGCAAGTAAATTAAATTAAAGGGGTTTCGTTTGGTATTGGTATTGGTATTTGGGCTATACTGATCTTTTCCATTAAACTATTTGTCAATTAATGCTCCCAATTTGCATTAGTTTAATGGTCTATCGAAGAAAAAGGTTGACATAAAACCAACCACATCTTTTTACTTTATATCTCTTGTTATGTATACATTCATATATATATTCCTGGTTTCGTGTGGCGACTTGCTGCAACCATAGCCACTCAGAGTTAATGATTTACTTATTAACATCAAAGTATTGGTTGAAGATGAATAAAATATCACTCAACTCAAAAATTTAAATGGATGAATTAAGTAAATTTAATTTATTTATGAATATCTCAACTGTATCAAATTATGTCATAAATATATTTTTATATGTATTATTTGCACTCGTCAACACACATTCATGTATTAAAAAAGAAAAGAAATCCTTATCGATATAAGAGAAAATTTTGCTAGGATAAAAAAATTGTAGTATTAGGGATGTCAACTGGCAGGGCAGAAGATGCCTTTCCCATCTTAAATCTCAGGGGCGGGCGGGGTTTGGATAACGAATTTTCCTGGAGAACTTTTTTTTTTAATTAAATTAAATGTTAAATAATATATGAAATACATATTTTAAAATTAAGATAAAGAAGAAAAAAATATCAATTTATTAAATTTATACTATAATTCAATTAAGTTTATTTTTTTATATTTGTAAGTATCGGCCAACTTATACGCCTAACCAATCTTACTATATTTGGTTGCGAAAAAAAAAATCAAGTGACCACCATGATATTTGAATTCTAAAATTTTTACGATCACCTCTTTAGAACTAGACCCATTCATGATGATTATATTTAATTAAGTTTATTAATCTAGAAACATAAAAGGTTAATATATAATTAAGAAATGGTTGAAATTTTTGGTCCCGCGGCACGAAAAATTGTCATCGCCGTGTAGAATTATATACAAAGTTTGTTGTTTATCACTCTAAAAGTGGCTTAATATTAGCTCTTTAAATTGAATTGATAAATAAAAATATTAACTCTTTAAATTGAATTGATAATTAAAATCCTATGGTATTATTATTATTACTACTATCATGTTGAGCCCTGGACATCCTCCCTGTACAGCCCCAGAGGTGATACGCCAATATGTATGCACAACATACATTGCTAACCATCTGTGGTCCCGTATCTCGTTGTCATCTCTAATGCTTGGAACGTACCTTGTTCGAATTTTTATCTCAACAATTATTATTATTATGTTATCAAAGTCTTATATTGTATTGGTAAGAAGATCTAGCAAGCGGACAACATCTCTATTGGTACAAGATTTTTTAGTGAAACAAAGAATCAAGGTTAAAAAATACATTTCGTCGTTGTACTTCTAAAATAACGATTTAGTCTCTGTACTTTTAAATTTGTAACAATTCAATCCTTGTAGTTTAAACTTTTTTAAAATTTAGTCTCTACACTGAAAAATCTCATCGGTGTCAATTTTTATCATATAACAATTTAGCCTTTGTAATTTATAAACATATTTTAGACCCTCGTCGATTTAGACCCACACTCCCAAAATTTGCAGTAAGGGTTTCAAGTGGAAGCGTGCTGGACACGTGACGGTGGCCGGTAGGTGAAGGGCAATTTAAATAAATATTATGAATAGAAAGTCTGTTTTTTATTGTCCCCACCATACCTTATCCGATCAAGTCTCGGTCAAAATCACGTTATGTTTTACCAATTCAATTCATATTTTAATATATTATTTATTAAGGATAATATAGACATTTCACTTTCTCAAAAGTCTCCGTTGGAGGGCGTCTGATCGTTGCGTGGGACAGAGGTGAAGATTGCCTTGCCACGAAGGATCTACGAAGTTGCGTTCGGGATTAAATTTTAAATACTTTTTATTCGTGGTTTTTAAATTTGGTTTTTAAAAGTAACTTATATTTTTAAAAATTAAGTTTGTTGGGATATGGAAGTACGGGCGCGTGGTCCGAGCTCCACGACCATGAGAGGCGCTGAGCTCCGGGATCGGTATGCGAGTGCATGAACTAAGGGATTGTCTCTATTTTATTGGAAGATTAGACCCTGATATTATTAACGTACGACCTACAGTGGAGAGCAGAGCAAGTCACTGATTTTCAGAACAGTTGAATGGACGAATTAAACGGTTGATTGCCCATCCACCCCTGCGAATACACCATAATTACTTGAATAGATATGAAAATCTGTATGAAACTAATCTGTTTAGCTCGTACCTAAAACTAACTTGAATGTTTAAGTGCTCTATCTATTTTTTTTTTGCATGTCTTGACAAACTTATCAAGAAGATTTATACTTTAAAAGTTAAAAAGTATAATTTTGATTTTTTTTTAAAATTCAGCTAAATGTGAAAAACGAAAGCACGAGAAATAAACATAATTGTTAGAAATAGAAAATTAAAATAAAATTGTTATCATAGCCTATTTTTTCTGTTATTACTATTATTTTATGATTACTTGATCATGCCGTTCCAACACGTCAGCATGATGTATGCCTTATTTAATAACTTAGTCGATTGCATTGACTGCAGGAAAAAAAAAAAAAGGAAAAAAAGGTCTTCAACTTCCTCCTAGATAAAATAGGGTTTTCTTTTTGGAAAATTGAGTGGCTATTAAAACTAATTTTTAAATTACAATAATAAAACAAAGCAAATTAAAAATCATCGTAGTGTTTATCTATATTTGAGTTCTCTAATAAAGATGAATTAAGAGTTCATTGATCAGCTTCATTATTTTAATCTTGTTGTACTTTTTATAATTATTAAATATATAAAAAAATTTACTTAAAAAGACGTTAACATAAAGATTGCATTAAAGTCGACAAAATATATGATTCCTCTATCAAATTATTAAAATATATTTTTCTTTTTGTCAATTATCAAATTTACCTAAAAAAAAGTCGAACCACTTTCTTCGAGGGCAAGCATCCTGCCGACAATATTAGTTGATTCAAGTTTAGCGGTGTTGGGCTTCTAAATCAACCCTTCAAAAATTTCCAATTGATTTTGATATTTAATAAGTACCACCAAAAAAAAAAACTTATCGAAGTACATGGAGAACTTTTAAAGAAAATTATTAAACTATGAGTTAATACTTGGGTTACTTTTTTTCTTTTTTGATGAAGTTAATACTTAGGTTACTAATTATGTATTAGGTGTATTAATTTATATTTTTAAAGTAAACAATTAAAGGTCTGAGTTAATACTTATTAGGTGTATTAATTGATATTATTGTTTTATGTAATTATTACAATAGTAAAGTAGAATTATACATTATCAATAATTAAAGAAAAATGTTATAAAAAATAAATAAAGAAAATACAATTATATATTATCAAATTATTACAAAAACACGATAACACGGAGAAGTTTAATACTTAGAAATGAATTACCTGTATTGCCAGAAAAAAAAAGAAAAAAAAGAAAGAAAGAAAGAAATGAATTACCTAAAAAAATTTAGAACTGAATTAAAATTGTTAAAGTTATAAAGATTAGCAAGTAAGTTTTAAAAATGATAAAACGAAAGGTTTAAGAACCATATTTTTGTTTTTTGAATGGACTATAATTTTAGAAATATTATTTAAAATGCAAAACACAAAATTGCTATTTTATATATATATTTGAAGTCATAGGACGAAATTACTTTTTAGGTTGATAAAATCATCATGGATTTGAATTCATTCCCTCTAAATCCTTTAGATATATCTTTAACCCTTTTGATGTTTATATTATTTATATTAATTAAATTGATGAGTCGATTTAACCCTACATCTGATGTTATATCTTTTTTTTTTAAATCTAAATTAAAAAAAAAGATGGTACATATACACGTAACGAGGCCCAAAATTTGGAATTTTGAACCTAGTGGTAGTAGCATATATTCCCCTACTTAACTTGAGTTGATTTTCTAAAGCGAATACCGCTATGAACCAACACAAGTCCTTTCAACATACTTCATAGCTATGAAATGTCTCTATGTCATTTTAAATAATCCTCAAGCATGTTTGAATAGTCTCACAATTCTTTTCATTCAGACGTAGGCATATCGTTGGTTCATCTATCTACCTCTTGACTAGCTAGTTCAATCAAAAATGTAATTAGTAATTTTCTCATTTAGGTTGCAGCCCCTGTATTTAGACTTTTGAGTTATGTTTATAATGTAAAACTAGCTGATAACATTGATTGAACGAAATTTCAATGTAGCATTCAACCAGATGAAATTTAGAGGGATGACATTATCTAACTCCTAACCGAATGGATAACAAAATAAAGCAACTAGCTAGATCTTTAATTTTTGTTTTTAAAGTTTGGATTTTAAATGAGACAAGTAGTGTAGTGGGATGGTGATGTGTGGAAAGCTTACGGTGGAACATACATGCACAGATCTCGAAGGGCAGGCAACACGGCTGCTTACTACATTTTTTTATAATTATTTTTGGTGGACAACAAAAAAGACGAGGAGAAATTACGACATAGAAAAGCATGGAAAGGAAACAAGTGTGGCCTTAATTATTATTGTGCACTCAAATTAAAAAGGGGTTGTTACATAACATCATGACCAAGACCATCCTCGGCCCGCGGCACTGGATTGACCTTCCTACAGTTGAGTCTGATTTCTCCCCTTCTTCCAGTCAAAGGGGTAATGTTTCCCATCTTGATCATGGAGCGCCCAAAGCTGTTGAAGAACTCGTCTTGGCTTCTGGCAAAGCGGTTGACAATGGCGATGGTGTCAGCCCCGCGAGTCGAGAACAGCTCCTGGTCGCTCTGCAGAAGCCCTCGGAGCCCCTGAAGGTTCGTGTAATAGTTCTTGTCAAATTTGTCCGGCGTCGTCGGGTCGAAATTCGCACGTGTCTCTGAGCTGCTGCAAATTCGCCGCAGCTGCTCTCTGTACGCCGGATCTAGGCTTGGATCCGGCCTGTTCGTGCCGTTGAAGTTCGCGAACCGGTGGCTGAAGAATCCGCATCTTGAACGTCCGAACGTATGTGCTCCTGAATAATGTATCATGACATTTATTAATTAAATAAATCACCCTTCAACCGAAAATTTAAACTTAATTAGTAGTTTTTAATTACCAGACAAAGCAACAAGATCAGTGGAATCGAGGCCTTGTGCAGCAAACTGCCTTTTGAGTCCGTCGAGTGTGTCGAAGGGACTGGCCAGGTTGTTTGAGGCTCCCTCTCTATTGGCTGTTCTACTGTCTCTTCGTCCCAGTGGCACTACCCAACTCGGCCCTCCAGCCTCAAAAATACAAAATAAAAATTTCAAATTTAATTTTTTGATTTAATCATGTTTAAAGTGAAATGCGTGTCAAGTTGCGTGTTTTAGTTACCAGGACTACTGATTCCTTAGATGCAAGGGTTAAGATGTCGGCGCAGGAGACGGTGCGTGGGCAGGCCTTTTCGACAGCAGCTTTGATGTCGTCCACGATGTTGAGTCCTTGAATCCCTTGATTTCCGGGCGCATCCAGCTCACTGTCTATGCCAGGTGCGTTCTCTAGCAAAATAGACGCATCACACCCCTGCAATATCATTCACTACATTAAAACCAAGAGCCAGCCACTAGGAAAATAAGTGAAAACAAAAAACTGGTAATGTATATATATAGTTACGTCAACAAAACAGTCGTGGAAGTGAAGGCGAATGAGCTTGGCTCCGGCTCGGGCATCGGTTCGCAGAGCCTGAGCAACCACACCATTTACAATTTTGGCTAAGTTGGGGCAGGTTTTGGCGTAAAATGAAGGGTTTAGCTGACCCAAACACCCCCCCACTGTCAAACCCACGAACCAAAAGAAGGCTAAGAATAATCTAATATTAGAAGAAGCCATCACTAATTTGGTTGGTTCCACTGTGAAGGTCACTGCCAGTGGAGCTTCCCCTTTTATAGATATTTTGGAGCACACAGTAGGCGTATAAAATAAAACCACGTGGGGCGGCCAATCCAAGCGTCTCTCAAAGTTGGAGACTATAAAAAAAGAAAAAAAAGAAAAATGCAAATTGCACAAACCAAAAAATGCAAATTGCACAAACCAACTCCTAAAATGTGATGATGGTTACAATTACACTTTAAACCTTTCAATTATAAAAATTAAATACAAGAAAAATTGTACCCATAAACTTTTAATTATAAAAATTAAACTCCCATATTTTTATACTTGAAAGAAATTGCAGGCCTAAACCTCCCATTTGGAAAGTTAAATCATATAAAAGAAAAGAAAAGAATCTCAAAACTAGATCAAAAGGATTAAATTGTTTTTAGAAAAAGTCAACCGTGAACTAAATGTTAGGACTAAAATTCAACAAAATACATGGACCAAATTAGATGATTTGAAAGTAAATAAACTAGTGAAGTACAGATAAAAAAAATAGGAAATTTTAAGCACCGTTGATCCTGATCGTTCAAGTTTATTTTTTTTTTCCCATAATGTAATTTACTTTTGTGGTAGTGGTGAAATGAAAGGTCATTGGATTCTGATGATGATCCAATATTGGAATTTGGAAAATCCGCGTAGGAATTATGTCAAATGCCTTCCAGTTTTTATTTAAAGGTATATATAATGATGAAGAGCAAACAAAAATGATACCATTTTCTTTTTTAAAAGCTCCTTTCAACTCTCGAGTCGAGTCTCTTAGGGTGTGTTTGTAAATGATTTTGGTACGATAAAATCACTTTTGTCATTGTTAAAATCACTTTAATTTTTCTCTATTATGTTATACAAATTAAAAAATTAATTTTAAAAAAACATAAAATCACTTAAAATTGGTTTTTAAGATATCACTTGACTTGACTGATGATAATTTTAAAAAATCAATTATTCTTAAATTTATTTTTTCGAGATAACTCTTTCTACTATCCCTCCCCAACACATCTTTAATATACATAAACACATGATGACCCTCTTAATATTATTAAATTAATTTAAGAAACGAAGTTTATTATTTTTTCAAAATCACTGCTTTTATTAGTACTCCCAAACACACCTTTAATATTCACAAACATGATGACCCTCTTAATATTATTAAATTAATTGAAGAAATGAGTTTATTATTTTTTCTAAAATTTTCAAGTGATCCGTATTAAAAAATTTCTGTAATTAATGTGTAACTAATAATTCACTAAGCTAATTAATCTGTCTAAAAGGAATCACTAAGCTAATATGAGAGTGAAAAACTTAGTAACAAAAAAATAGAGAAAAATAAAAAGCGAACTAATTTCTTCTAGAAAATTTTATGTCTTATAATTTAACATTATTATCTATTTTAAAATATATATATTATAAATATGAGATAAGAGAGATTTTTATTTTTTAGAATAACTAGAGTAAATGGGGGAATTTGAACTTCAAATTTTTTAAAATATTCACGCCTTAAGGAATTGAGTTATATTTTGGTGGGCTGAAAAGAAAATATTCAGACTTATTATACATGCACAATTAATACTTTGACCATATTATGCTTGATCAATTTAATTTAACATCTTTTACAAGAAAAATGAAGAAAAAAGGTAAGAAAGTTTCCATTAAAAATGAAAAATTAGAAAGAAAGAGAATAAATTTTGGGAGTGTGTTGTCCACAGTCCACAAGACTCATGTGGTTGGTCACCTAACTCTAACTTTAATATTTACGAATAAAGGGTTTTGGATTTTGGATATTGGTGGGTCCCATTTTCACATGTTTGTGTTTTTTTATTTCAATATCCATACCACTTTATAGCTGTTGTCTTTATCTTTTTAGCACGCATTATTCCACTATCGCCCCTCTTCTTTAATCAATCTAAATATACTGAATCAGTAAATAAAAACAACTTGCTCCCTGTATATGTGTATATATATATATAAACTCCTGTTCTCGTCCAGATCTTGTTTATTTCTTTTATGTTGTCTAGTTTTATAAATTTATTTATATTACAGTCAAATAATACTTGTACATCTTCCTTTTTATGTGGTCTTTCTTTTAACATTTTAGCTTCACGTTGGGTAGGTCTTTCAGTTTCGTACTTTTTGTTGGAGAAAAATCAGACGATCTTGGCTTTGGGATCATGGACTTTTGACAAGAACGCTCCTGTCGTTTTGGTGTACTCTCTTCGGGCGACAGATAGGTCGGAGACCATGTTTTTCTCTCACTGTTCCTTTCAGGTGCAAGTTCACAAATGTGCCTTTCAATTTTCTTGACGTGTGATATGGCAGTGAAATTAGGCAGTGCCCCCTCTAGAGGTCTCGGGGAGGATACATTTTGTTGGATTGACCTTGTTTTACGCTTTAGAGTTTACTTGGGTAAACGGTCCCTCTCGTGCGATTTCAAACTCAGGTGAGCTTGATGGACTAGAGGTTTGATGTCCTTACAAGCAGGATAAACAAACCGTAATAAGACGTGGGTTAAGTTACGAAAGTACCTCACAACTTTACCATTTATTTAAAAAATACCCATATTCTTTCAAAAGTTTAACACTATGCGCTTCACTTTTAATAAACGTTTCAAATTAAAAATACTATTTGATCAACCTTTTATATTTTGAATGAAAAGTTGACATGAGGGAATTTAGAATGGCGTGTTAATTGATAGAAGTTTTCCTATAACAATGAATTGACACTACAACAAAATTGACATTTAAAGATGGTAAAAAAATTCACGAGTCGAAATAATGATAGGCCCATAATTGACCATATTAAAGGTCAAATTTATCATAATGCAATGAATTGTTACTAGCAAGTTTCCATTACTTGTTACGTCATTTTTTATTCTGTCACATCAACTTTCCCTTCAAAACAATAATATATGTTTGTTCAAATAATATTTTTTTAATATTTATAAAAAATAAAGAATAATATATTCTTAAAGATAGAAATATTTTTTTAAAAGAAAAAAATTTCAAGAGTATTTTTTTTTGTTATTTAGCGTAAAATGTATTAGACACATCATACGTGTAGATCTTAACTACAAAAATTTTGGGGATGTACACTAATCTTTTGTTAAGTGACACATGTAACTGTCTAATTTAGTTAGAGTGAATACTAGTATTAGAAATCCACTCTATTAAATTTTGTTGATCAATGTTTTCTTAATTAAAGTAATTTTGAACAAAAATATATTTTCTTAACTGTCTCCATTCTATTCGTCAAGAGAAAAGAAGAAAAAAAAAAGAATCCCCATTCTGAATGGAAAAAAAGAAAAAAAAGATAGACAAAAGTTTGGCAGAACACTTCATGTATTGAAACTTGTCGAGGGACGCTTGTCAACAGTTAAGGAGTGTGGGACAACATATTACACTGTCATGGTAGGAGATGTGACTCCATCTCTCCGATACGGGTAGCACGCTGAAACCAAAGCTTGCCTGCGACAGGCGATAAACCCCAGATCTGCGAGTGATGGCACCGCCCGTCAATTGTCGTGGGACATACACCTCCGCCAGCCGATGTACCGCACGGCACATCCCTGCCACCATAACCATCGTCCTTCCTGTTCGGCCGTCTGAGCCTATATAAGGAATGACTCTCACCTTCATCAAGTAAGTGAAAAACTTGTTACTAACACTTGAGGTGTCTTTTCCTATTTTCTACTCCGATCAATGACTTGAGCATCGGAGGTTATTAGGCAGGACACCGCACTGGAGTCAGTTTTCTGGTTGCAGGCTCATTTGCATTCAGGCGAAATTACTTGTTCGAATGATATGTGGATTTCTCTAAAGTTCGTGGTCAACACAATTATTTTCTATAATTACTCAGAGTTGAATTTTTTTTTTTAAAATACAATAGATAAGAGAGAAGAGATTCAAACTCATAATCTCTTACTAATGTGTACTATCGCTAAATTAACTCTTTTTTTTTACAAACTAAGCTGCAGGGAAAAAAGAAAAAAAAAGTCTATTTTCATAATTACAAGATTGTATTTCTTTTTATGATATAGAAAATAATAAAAGTACAAAGTTACATAACAGATTTTAATCATTTATTGAACTTTCACTTTATATCACGTTTTTAATGTTTATTTATTTTGCAAATGATTATTGATTTTTTTTTTTATTTTGCCATTTTTTTAAAATGAGGGTGTAATTATGGCCATCCACTTTAATTTCTCTATTACTTTATACTTATTTGACAAATATTTTGTATATTTTATTAAGAGATAATGTCTTCGAAGATTGTTTTAGAAACTTATTTACACAAATGTCTAAAATTTTCTAATTTTACACTTTTAGATTTCTGTTGGATTTTATTTTAATTATGATTTTACCCTTATTTATTGCATTTATATTTATTATAGTTAGTATTTTATTTAAATGCAAAAGATTAATATTCTAAATTTGATTATGTAAACATTAAAGTATTGTGGGACCTAAATCAATCATTCTCATCATCACCTAATTTACTCCTTAATATATTATACTCAAGAAAATTTATTACAAAATATTCAATTATTATGATAATTCCCAAATTTACTCCTTAATATATTCTACTAAATAATGAAATTTATTACAAAATATTTTTTCATGGCATTACAAAATTTGGCTAAATTTCAATAATATATTCATTATAATATACACTTATATGGAGATATATATATATATATGTATTTATATGGAGATATAAACTATATCCAGCTACCTTTTCATTTATATGAAAATATAAACTATATCCGGTTATAAACTTAAGCAACATACACTTAACAATGGTCATATAAATTATAGTCATTAAAACATACACTTAACAATGGTGATATAAACTATAGTCATTATAACATACACTTATATGAAGATATAACCTATATCTAACTATACGACTATATCCCTCTACAATTAACAAACAAAGCAAATAACCTACAAACCTTCTGGTCGGCGATTAGATAATGGTCGGAATAAACAAAGGGCTCAAATGGTCGACGGACGGCAGACGACAAGAAAGAAACATTGGTATAAATGGACGGAAACAATGGATGGGCGACTGGAGATGAAGGAGAAGCTAGACGGATTGTTCCAACGACGAAGAAGAACGGCGACGGTGGCTGGAGATGAAGGAACGCAGACGACGGTCGGAGAGGAAGGAATGAACGGAAACATAACGATAGAGGAAGAAGAAAAACCGGAGGAATGAGGTTTTCGAATTTTTTCAATAATGGAAGATTTTTGGGATTTGATATTTTTTACTTTTGGAAAGCCTAATTAAGCAAAATTTAAGGGATTTAAAATGTAACCTTCCAATTAATCAATTTTGGATTTTAAAAATTAATTAATATTGAGGTGAGATACAAAATGATATATTAGTAAATTGTGTGATAAGTATCATCTTAAATAAGGTTGTTTTACGACAAAAGTATAAATTTTATACCATTCAATTCTTTTATGTAATTATAGTCTCTGCTCGTCTGTTTTATTAAAGAGATCAAATATTTGATGTTGGCCCAGCGCACCAATGCTCTGATAATATACAATTGAATACAATCACCTGTTTTGGAATTTGGGTCGGCCCATCGGACTAAGCCTAAAAGATGATCCACGTTTCAATCCAAAGTCGAATATAATATTTTATTTATTTATTTTGTACATGATATTTATATATAAAAATAGATTAAATTACAAGTTTAATATTTGAAAAGTTTCAAAATTGTGTCTAATAAATTCTTAAATATTAAATGTAGCTAATAGATCTTCGAAGTACTTTAAAAAGTTCTAATGAGTCATTTTCTCAATTATATATCTAAGTCTTTGACATATTTTATTATTTATTTATTTTTTTGAAAAAGAATCATTTAATTAAGGGTTAATGTGAGAAATATACCAAATAAAAGACTATAGGTAACAATTCAAAGGAGAGATATGGTAGATATATTGTAATTAAAAAAAAATTAGACTTTTGAGACTAAATTGAAGCAGTGATTTTGATTATTTTAAATTTTTTTAAAATTCAAAGAATTATGAAAGGTCAAAAAGTCTATGCAAACGAGCAGAATGGAAGATATTGAGCAATTGATAAGACAAGAACAAGCTGCACTACCCAACTGGGTATTAGATAGTATTGAAGTTTAATAATTTATTAGACAGAAAAATAATTTAGACAGACCAATTTTTATTAAATAACTCAATTTACATGATGTCTCATGTATTTTGAGTTGTTTGACATGATGGGAAAAAA